>JAJLWI010000041.1:0-53653 GCA_030674215.1 Kodamaea nitidulidarum
AATCAGTTACTCAGTCAGTCACTCAGTCAGTCACTCAATCAGTCACTCAGTCAGTCACTCAGTCAGTCACTCAGTCAGCCACTCAGTCAGCCACTCTAATGTTCGACTGTCGGCAAGTCATATCCTTATATATCCCTTTTCTTTCAACAAAATCCGCGATAGTTTAGTGGCTAGAATTACCGCTTGTCGCGCGGTAGACCGGGGTTCAATTCCCCGTCGCGGAGTTTCTAGCGCAAGTGGTTTAGTGGTAAAATCCAACGTTGCCATCGTTGGGCCCCCGGTTCGATTCCGGGCTTGCGCAATTTTTTGCACTTATAAAGACCGATGCTGGATATCATTAGTGGGGTACAATTTGTTTGGTTGTGCCAATCGCGTACGTGATTCAGGGCACAAATACATTTTAGTACAGCCGTTTTACTGACCCAGCCTTCTCCAACAACACCTTGATTTTATACTCCCTATAGTCGATCTGCCTCTATCATACATCTCTCATCTTAACATGCTTCTCTTGTATCCTACTGACATTCCTTCTTCCCATCGCCTTTCCACCCAATCAGGAAATCGTGGTTTTATCGCCGATCTCATTTCTCTTTTTTCACCATGTCAACTTACCCCAGCTGGTACAAAAGTACCAAAGCTTTCATCAAAGAGGACCAAACATCCTCTTTTCTCGCTGGAGGAATCGCGGGAGCAGTGCTGCGGACAGTGGTGTCGCCTTTCGAAAGAGCAAAGATCCTTCTTCAGCTCCAAGGCCTGGGTAAAGCTGCGTATAATGGAATGTTTCTGACAATACTCAAGATGTACCGAGAAGAAGGCTGGCGTGGATGGTTCCGAGGCAATTTGTTGAACTGTGTGCGTATAGTTCCATACAGTGCTGTTCAATATTCGGTATTTGAAAAGACCAAAGTGTTGATTTTACGGTACAAAGGTACCAACGAGTTACATGCCAGTGAGAGACTTTTAGCAGGATCCGCGGGCGGAATTAGTAGTGTGCTTGTCACGTACCCCTTAGATCTCGTTCGTGCACGTATCACTATTCAAACTGCCAATTTAAGCAAACTTAACAAGGGAAAGCTCTCGAAACCACCGACTGTGATTGGGACTTTGAAGGAGGTATACCACAACGAAGGCGGTATTGTTGGGTTGTATAAAGGGCTAGTACCGACAACTTTGGGTGTTGCGCCGTATGTGGCCATTAACTTCACTTTATATGAGAAGATCAGGGATCTGATGGATGCTTCAGCTCAGGACTGGTCCAATCCCGTGTGGAAATTACTGGCTGGTGCCTTTTCACTGTTTGTTGGTGGAGTTCTCATATATCCTTTGGACTTGCTTAGGAAACGGTATCAAGTAGCGAGTATGGCTGGGGGGGAGTTAGGGTTTCAGTACAAGCTGGTGGGACATGCTTTGGTGCTGATTTTCAAGAACGAGGGTTTTGGTGGAGCGTACAAAGGATTGACTGCTAATTTGTACAAGATAGTGCCTTCGATGGCTGTTAGTTGGTTGTGTTATGATAGTATAAGGGATGGGATAGGGCGGTGGTAGAGAAGGCTGCGAAAGAGTATAATGAAGAGAGGGTGAGACGAACTCACTTCACGAGCAAAGCGAGTGAAGTGAGTGAGTGAACTTACATCATATGAGAGATTTCTGAATGAACGAACGAATTTCACGAGCAAAGCGAGTGAAGTGAGTGAGTGAGTGAACTTACTGAGAGATTTCTGAATGAACTTACATCATATGAGAGTTTTCTGAATGAACGAACGAATTTCACGAGCAAAGCGAGTGAAGTGAGTGAGTGAGTGAACTTACTTCTGAGAGATTTCTGAATGAACTTACATCATATGAGAGTTTTCTGAATGAACGAACGATTTTCGAAGATGAGGATGAGAAGATGAGGGAATGAGAATGGGGAATTGGAGATGAAGGATTAGAGAAGAATCAAAGATGAAGAGTGAGAGATGGAGAATTAGAGAAGAATCAAAGATGAAGAGTGAGAGATGAAGAATTAAAGAGAAGATTGAGAGATGAAGAATTAAAGATGAATTAAAGGAGAATTAAAGATGAAGACTGAGAGATCAAGAATTAAAGATAAAAAGATAAAGACTTAAAGATTTAGAGATGAAAAATGAGATAAATGAAAACATCAGAAACTAGAGGTTTTGATTTCACAGGGTTGGCATATCGACTGCTAAAACAACCTGGATAGAGCATCTCATATTAGAACTTAGAATGCATAATTACATTGATAATAGTAGTTTCGGATTGTGAAAACTGAACAAAAACATGAATATATGATAACACACGTCGATCTGTGACAAGCTTTCCATGCTAACGTTATGTCAGATATGACTGGATGAAGCCGCGATGGAAAAGTTAGACTTTTTATTGACTACGATTTGAAAGATCGACTTTTTTGACTACGATTTGAAAAATCGACTTCCATAGAGTATTCCTTCTTGAGTAAAATGCAACTCTATTCATGTTATGTGGATCGTTAAATACGCCAAGTTGATTAATTGTAAAGTCAAGCTTTATATCAGTTCTGACTTTCGTTGTCATTCAATATGTAAATATCAAAGATAAGTCAACTTGCGTCAAATGGCCAAGCCATCATTTATGATCGATCCGTCTTCCCCGGCCAATACCCACCAAACTCGAACCTTGCCAATTATTTTAATTCTGCAACTCAATCTTTAATCGTATCAGCTTTTAACTTTGATTTTACTTCAATTGCATACACCAATTAACCTTATTCAATTACCCCATTCTTCACACATTCCTTGAATGCGCAAATTGCAATCACTTCTATATCACATCCTATCACTCCATATTACTTTTTATCACTTCCCGTGTCACCTTCATCTCACCCTCATCACATCTCATGTCACCTTCTCACCATTGCCCATATCACACTTTCTTCTTCCTATCTTCACTCCTTCATATCACATCATTGCCATTGCCTTTCGCATTGACCGTCAAAAATCCAGGTGACTCGAAAAGCACACGACGTAACAAGGCCACCTTTTATGGCCCCACTTGTCATGCCACTGATTTTTCGCAGCCATACCCACTAAATCCTTACCACCCTTTCCAAATGATATTTTCACCTACCCAGTACATATATACACCTACCCAGTACATATATACACCTACCCAGTATATCTATACACATCCTCACCACCCCCCAATCCTATTGTCTCTTTTCCAGCCCTTTCTTGAGCCTTCTTCCCCAGGTCCTCTCCACATGCTTGTCCCGTGACCAGCAACCAACCAAAAATCGTATATAAAAAATCGTTTTGCGCACGACCCCATATAGTAGAAAAAATCGAACCATCAGATTGAATTCGAGACAAACAAGATGAGAGCTACCAATGTATTGTTGAACGCTGCCAAGAAGGCCGGCCCTAAGAAGGTCCAGGTTCCAATCGAGATGTACCCATTGTTCGCTGCTATTGCTTTTGCTGTTGGATCTGGGTGCTTTTTCACCTACAGACACTTCAAGTACGACAAAGAGTTGAGATTGTGGAAGAACCCCAACATGTCCAACTTGGACAAGGTCTTGAACGAGGCTACCGAGAAGGACAAGAGTGCATGAACATAACTACGCTGAAACATGACATTAGTTTATATACGAAATGCACTGAAGGTATAACGATGTAGATTTAAGGTGGAGACAAGGTATAATGTGGTGGAGATAAGGTGAGGCAAGGTATAATGTGTGGTGGAGACAAGGTGTAGTAATGTGTTAGAGACAAGGTACAGTAGTTGTGTAATGCGTTCAATGCGTTGTGGGTGTTATTATGACAAAAGTTAACGAGGATAATACATTCATTCATATGAACACGGCTAAACAGTCAATCAATTTAATTCATGAGTATGTAATTCACATACAAATGAAGGTCTTAAATTCTTGACTTGGACAATTAGACAACTAGTAAATTAGGCAATTCTTTGATTCTTCGTCTTTAATTCATCCTTTGATTGTTTGTCTTTAATTCATCCTTTGATTCGTCAATTCTCATTTCTCAATTCTCAATTCCAATTCTCAATTCCAATTCTCATCTCTCAATCCCAATTCTCATCTCTAAATCCCACTTCTCATCTCAATCCCAATTCTCATTTCTCATCCTTCACCTCTTCATCCTTAATCCCTCGTTCCTCGCCTTCTCCTGCCTACATCATGCTCTGCTCAATAAATTACCACACTTCTATACACATCATCCCCGTATATTGGACCAATACTCCACCACGTCGTGTGTCGACTCCAACACCTCAATGCACTTCTTAAATCCCTTCTGGTAGTTTTCCGGAAAATCCACCTGATTGTCGTCCTCAGCAATATAAGTGACTTTAGACTCCTTGAGCTTGTAGCCCAACTTGGACATTTCGTTCAGAATAGAGAATAACTCGGAAGGTCCTGTAATCATGCGGTAGAGCTTTCCCAGCCCCTCATACTCCCCCTCTTCATCAGCAAATTCCTCAACATCCTCGGCCCCAATTTCAATGGCCGTATCTAAAAGCTCATCGAGCGATTTCTCCGACTCGAAGATAATCTCGCCCTTTTTGTCAAATAAATACAGACATGGACTCATGGAAGCGTTGAACTCCTTCATGGCAGCCTTGACTATTGACACTGTACGTGCCTTGTTATCTGTGCGCGCACTGACAATAAAAGCCACACCATTGGGCCCAACAAACTCGTACTGCATGTCTGCGACTATGGGCCCGTCATTGGAAATCTCACCAGCACCTCTTTTGATGGCCAGTTCGATGATCTTCTTGCCAACATTCAACTTCTTAGCTTTTTCCACGAGTGTTTCCAACTGTGCGTTGGCCTCCTTTCCTCCGAGCCGTACACTGACCTCAATCTTGGATGCGATCATGGTGGCCTCTTTCAGACGCTTGGCGTCATTCTTGGCTTTATCATGGCGGATGTTAGCCCATTTGGAATGGCCTGCAAGTGAGAGTCGCGTGGTTGAGAAGTGGCGGATCGAACGGCGGAGCATGTTAAAGTTCCGATCAAACTTTTCACTGTGAATGTAGAAATGTTTGGGTGGGTTTATGGTAGATTTGAGGTTTTAGTTGGGGGGTGGGGTGATGATGTGTGGCTTAGTGTAGAGAACTATAGGCTTACTGAGTGAGTGCGAGGGAACGAACTTCACGAGCAAAGCGAGTGAAGTGAGTGAATATACATTATTAGAGAGATTAACTGCATTTTATAGAAATTAAACGCATTTTATAGAAATTAACTGCATTATATAGATTAATTGCATTATACATAGAGAATAATTGTAGAGGAGTATGGGTATGTGAGTTAAGAGTATTCATGTAATGGTGTGGTGTAGAGGATATAAGATTATGTAATGATTGTAGGATATAAGATTATGTAATGATTGTAGGATATAAGATTATGTAATGATTATAGGATATGAGATTATGTAATGATTATAGGATATGAGATTATGTAATGATTGTAGAGTATACATGGTTGTAGAAGTAGTATTATGAAATAAATGTACAATGTGTTTAATGAATTTAGAAGATTTCAGATTACGTTGAGCTGAAGCAGGTGAGTATGTATATTGGAAGCTTGGGGTAGGCGCTTGTGCAGATATGTATTTTCATAAATATACAGTTACGTAGAGTAAGTATGACTAACAGAATTCAACTATTTCAAAGATATTTATCAAAAAACGTTATTTACTGATTTTCAAAGTCAATAGTTAGATCGATAGTTTCTAAGTGAAACTTCCATGAATCCACATATACAGTGAGAAGCAATATCTTTTTCGTGCTCAGTAAACACTTTTATGGGGATTTGCAGACATTACGTAATAATTATATATTTTTAAATACGTCCCCGTGTAATGGATTATGTAATGCATTTAGTGAAAGAGGTGGGGTGGTCGTTGGGAGCCGGCTAACCCGCTCATAATGAGCGGGCGATGTGGGAATACTTCGTATTTTACAGGTGGGGGAATATTATATAATTTATGGCCGGCTCGTACTATACATTTCATTCTTGGAATAAGAATAAATGACCTGGTGAAGGCAATTCAAGAGAGATGGAAAATCACAAGATTTCACTATACACGAATATTAGTCAATACACATGCGATTAGAGTTTTGGTTGATTAAGTATGTTAATGTGATTTTAGCCTAGAGTTTGTCTTTGAGCGATCACATTTTTGAGCATTGATGTAGTTAATGTGATTGTATAAAATCCAATATAAATTACTAGATAACAAAACGGTCAATGTTTAAAAACAATTGATGATTCCAAAGTCAACAGATCCAGTTCAGCTCATAAGTAGATATGAAGATTCTATGACTGTACAAAAGTCTTATGTTTATGAACTGTAGTGTTTAATTTGGTCAAGTTGGATAGTGTGGTGATCGTTTTCTGTTGCGTGCCTCGTATAAGTACAAGTATTCTGTATAGTTTGCGTATGACTTTTGGCCAATGCTTTCTATAGTTCCCTGTTTAAATCAATCGTTACATAATACTCTTAACAGTGTGAGTCGTTACATAATACTCTTAACAGTGTGAAATGATTACTAAATAGTCTTGTCTTACGGCATAACCATAGTGTTAGTAATACTTCACTACTCAATCCAAAACTGTAGTAATTTCCAAATTCCTCTTTCTATACCCTCTTTTCATTCCATGCCTTATCAATAAATTGTGAAAAACCAAATTCTTTTCCGTCACTATGAGCGAAAACAAACGCACCCTCCTTGCGGCCATTGCAGACGAAGACTCCATAACTGGCCTCCTTCTTGCAGGTGTTGGACAGGTTTCCAACGAGCCGGGAAAAGAAACAAACTTCCTTACGGTGGTGCCGGGTAAAACCACCACAGACCAGATTGAGGAAGCATTCGACACCTTCACGGAAAGAGACGACATTGCAATTTTGTTGATCAATCAGCACTTGGCCGACGAGATCCGGTTCAAGGTGGACTCCTACTCGAAAGCTTTTCCTGCAATTCTCGAGATTCCATCGAAGGACCACCCTTATGATCCTGAGAAGGACTCGGTGTTGAAAAAGGTGAGAAGATTATTTGGAGAGTAAGGCGATTAATGAATAGAGACTGAGGATTCGTGTAGGTTTGAGTGATGTGGGTGTAGAGGTGGGTAATGGGCTAGAGTGTCCACTTATGTTGCCCACTCATGTTGCCCACTCATGGAATTTGTGTTTGCTCAAGGTCTAATTCAAAGAACGAACTTCACGAACGAAGTGAGTGCGTGAGTGTACATAACATATTGTTCGCTCGTGAAGAGTGTACATGACATATGGTTCGCTCGTGAAGTAACATAACGTATGGTTCGTTCGTGAAGTGAGTTTACATAACATATGGTGACAGTTTTGAACAAATGTGCGAACTCAATGAACACACTATATAGAGAATACTGAATGGATGACTGAACTTACATCATAGGAAAGATATCTGAATGGGTGACTGAACTTACATCATAGGAAAGATATCTGAATGGGTGACTGAACTTACATAAGATTTCTGAATGGGTGACTGAGCATACTGAATCAATACTAGAAAACCCTTATATCCTCCCTGTATAATCCCTACTGTATCAATGATTATATCCATTCAAGCTCATATGTATAATGTTTCTTCACTCACTCGTTTATCTCTAACTAAATGCTCAATCACTCAATCATTCGTTCGTTCAGTTATCACATATATAATGAAAGTTCTCTCACTTACTCACTTCACTCGCTTTGCTCGTGAAGTTCGCTTATTCGCTCAGTAACCACTGACTCACAAGCTCAATACTGACCAATTCATGTCGCCTAGGTATCATACAATCTACAAATGCATAGTCATCTCGATCGCAGAATCATGCAATCACCAAGTACATGTCAATCATACAATCACCAAATCCATCATCTCAAGCACACAATCGCATATCTATAATCACCTCACCCAGTCTTAAGGGCTTGATTTAGAAACACCCGCTGTATACTTATCATGTCATCAGCCTATTACCCTCAAACATAGTTCAACTTGTTTATTCATATACAATTCTAAGAACTCATCACTTCTTTTTCCCCTTTTTGTTCTTCTTCAGCTTCTTACCCGACGTCGAGGGTTTAGTTTCGAGAGAGTCGTCCGCAGGCTCAGCCTCTGAATCAGATTTGGTCTCAGCAGTTTCTTCGGTATTTTCTTCAGGCTCATCGGGAACAGAGTTTCTCTTTACAGCTGGTGTATCTTCTGGAGCATCTTCTGAAGCATCTTCTGGAGCATCTCCTGTTGCATCTCCTGTTGCATCTCCTGTTGCATCTTCTGAAGCATCTACTGTTTCATCTCCTGTCACTTCTCCTGTTGCACCTTCTTCAACTGGTTCACCTTTTACTCCCTCCATCTCCTCATTGTCATCTGACAAAGTCTCCACCTCAACCTTCTGCTCTGTTCCCAAATCACCGCTTTCCTCATGTGTGATCTCTCCATGTGTGACCTCCCCTAGGGTGACTTCGTGTGTCTCACCTAAGGTGGCATCTACTCTACTTTCGTGTCCGTTCAGCTCGCTCAACGAAACCTCAACCATAGAGTCTGTGGCTAAGTCCCCTGTATGGGTGGCGGGCTCGGTTGGTTTGTCTTCATTAACGGGTTGGATGTGGATTGGCTCTTCCACTGTAGTACTGTTTTCGGTCATTTCTTCATTCTGAGTAATTTCATGGTTTTCACCAGTTTCTGTGATTTCTTCATTCACAGTATCCTTGATTTCTTCATCCACCTTCTCATCAACCTTATCATCCACCTTATCATCCACCTTCTCATCCACCTTTTCATCCAGCTTTCCATCAACCCCCTCATCTACCTTCTCCCTCTCCCCATCCCTTCCACTCCTCTCCCAATAGTTCATCGCAAATATGTCTGGCAAAACACAGTCCTTAACATAGAAACTCCGCACCCCAACAATCCGCCTCTCACGTTCACAAGCCTTCAACCACTCGGGACGGATAATCGGAATGTTCATCTCGCTGGCCTTCACAAATTCCGGGTTCCCACTAACCTCCCTAGTACACACATAATGCGTGGTGTCCACACGAATCTGCTTCTGTGGAGGATTGGCACCCATATTCTTCAATGATTCCGCAATGTCACGCTCATCAAAAGGATCATTGGGCAGAAGATCGCCAATACATACTGTGATTCCACTCAAGTCTGTCATCTTGTGAGTGGTGACCTCAATGACCTCCAGCGAATAGGCACCCGCAGTGGTATCCAAACGCAATTGAAAGTTGAACAGCTTGTCAATGGGCAACCCACTCAACTTGGTCGTTCTGTTGGTCAAAGGCTGCGGGATCACACCCAACTTCTTGCCATCTTTGAGCAAAATGAGATTCTTGATGGACAGTGTGCCGAGTTCCAATGGATCCCATTCTAGCACACACGATGTCTGTGTGACGTTCTTGATCTTCAACACGGGTGGCGAGGGGAGGTTTGTTCCGAAAGTAGCGAGGATTTCGTCCTGAATGGCCGCAAACTGCCTGTTTTCTTCTTCCTCGGTGGCTTTATCTTGTTCACAGCAAATTTTGACAATCGAGCCTGCTTTGATGCCATCTGGGAGGAGAATCGTGGGGAATTCAATGAGATGGTGGTCTTTAGTGAGTAAGAGTGCGAGCGAAGCGTCGAGCTTACCGACTGTGAGGGACACTTCGACCATAATTGTTTTTTTAGAAAAAGGAACTTCACGAGCGAACGAACTTAACGAGCGAACGAACTTAACGAGCGAACGAACTTAACGAGCGAACGAACTTAACGAGCGTACGAACTTAACGAGCGAACGAACTTAACGAGCGAACGAACTTAACGAGCGAACGAACTTAACGAGCGTACGAACTTAATGAGCGAAGTGAGTTAAGTGAGTGAGTGAGTGAACATTTATTTAGAGATAAACGAGTGAATTACTGAGTGAGTTACTGGGTGAGTGACTGAGTGAGTGGAGAGCATTTATTTATAGATAAACGAATGACTGACTGACTGACTGACTGACTGAACATTTATTTAGAGATCAATGTGTGAATGATTGAGTAAACATCTATTTAGAGTTCAATGAGTAGTGAATGAGAACTGTGTAGGCGACATAGATAAGTAATGGATACAACGACATAGAAATAAACAAGGGTTAACAGTAATTACTTGTAAGTACATAAAGATGAACGCAGATTAAACAGATGAATATGAAGACAGATTAACACTAATGAATTTGAGCATAGATACAAATGAATGTGAGCATAGATACATATGTATGTGTGACACCTAGTTTAGGGAGAACAAGGGCTAGACTAAAAATAATGTGGCCCATAAACCTAATACCACTGAACAATGGTGATTTGGGTTGTACAGGACTATAATTGGACTTCTGGCCTCATGACTACTGAAGAATTGCTATTTGCTTATATTGATAATACAAATTGTACATCTCATAAACTGGCTCGGTGATTTACATGGTTCAATGATATAATGTGTATTCATTACCATCTAGTAATTAAATGGTCGTTCAGCTATCTCTATTTGAGGTTTGTTCAGTCAGTCACTCGTTTATCTCTAAATAAATGTTCAGCCACTTACTCACTCACTCGTTTATCTCTAAATAAATGCTCACTCACTCACTCGTTTATCTCTAAATAAATGCTCACTCACTCACTCGTTTATCTCTAAATAAATGCTCACTCACTCACTCGTTTATCTCTAAATAAATGCTCACTCACTCACTCACTTAACTCACTTCACTCGTTAAGTTAGTTCGTTCGCTCGTTAAGTTCGCTCGTTCCTCGGCTTGTTATCGCCACGTGACCAACTCAATAAAATCCGATAAGCTTTTTATCTTTTCTCTATGCTTCTGCTTTTCTTCCTAGCTCCAATCGCGTGTGCCGCTTCCACGCAGCACGTTTTCAAGGACGTGCCCAAAGACCCGGCACCTTTCTCAACGTGTCCAGACCCCCAGCTTTCGTGTTCCTCATCCTCCGGCCCCTCTTGCTGCTATGAGGCACCAGGTGGAATCCTTCTCCAGACCCAGTTCTGGGACTATTACCCAGCAGTGGGTGCTGATGACGAGTTTACACTCCACGGACTCTGGCCAGACAACTGTGATGGCACATACGAACAATTTTGTGACTCCTCGCTCAACCTTCATCCGGGCGATATCAGGCGCATTTTGGTGGACGAGTTCAACGATAGTTCCTTGTACGATAAAATGACCCGGAACTGGAAAAACTACAATGGAGATGATGCTTCTTTGTGGTTGCATGAGTACAATAAGCATGCGACATGTATTAACACGTTGAACCCGAGGTGTTATCGGGGAGATGGAAAGACTAAAACTACTGATGAAGCCGCCCCCAATCTCCATGTTTACGACTTCTTTCGCATTACCGAGTCCCTCTACTCTAAACTCCCAACATACAAGTTCTTGGCCGACGCAGGCATAAAACCCGACCCCGATGCTACGTATACACGCGACCAGATCGCCGCAGCACTCAGAGCTGGATTTGGAAAAGAGGTGTTTTTCAAGTGCAATCGCAACAGAGCTCTCCAGGAAGTGTGGTACTTCCACCACATCCGCGGATCTGTTAGGTCGGAGGACTTTGTGCCCATCGATGCTTTGAACCACGGAAACTGTCCCGAAACTGGCATCAAGTTTTTTCCAAAAGGCCGGGGTCCTGCTCCTCCCACCAACCCGGGCAACCCAGGCAATCCTGACAGAGGGTACATTCGCGTGTCCGGGCACCCGGGGTGTTTGATCAGCAATGGTCAGCACTACAACTATGGGACGTGTGCGACGTTCAAGGTGCTGGAATCGGCTTTTGGGGGGGTTAACATTCGCTCCTCGAAGGGCTTCTGTGGCTTCAGCAGTGCGGGTCACTTTGACTGTGGGGGGTACAGTCCTGCGCAGTATCAGTTTCAGCGCGATGTGAACTCGGGTGTGATTGGATATGGTGGAAAGACGAAGTGGTGTTTTGATACCAGTGCACGGCACGGGCATGGGAAGTACATCCAGACTCCGCTCAAGTTATCGGATGGGGGGTGTGAGGAGTTTGAGATTAAGTTTAGATGAAACACGAACGAATGAGTGGGTATACGAGATAACTGAATGGATGAGCGAAACGAACGAGCAAAGCGAGTGAGTAAACGGTGAAATAGATGAAAGGTGAAACAGATGAAAGGTGAAATAGGTGAAAATAGTGAAAATGGTGACAACAGGTGAAAATGGTGATAACAGATGAAAAGCTGAAAACAAACGAACTAAAAACAAACCAACTAAAAACAAACCAACTAAAAACAAACCAACTGAAAACAAACCAACTGAAAATACATGAACAAATGAAAACAGATAAGAATAGATAAAATCATAAACTGAATAAAACGACAAAAAAGGCTGGTACCAAATCATTGAAACAAGACAAAATAAAAAATAAAAGGCTGGTAAAAGCAAACCTGTAAAGACGTCTGTTTTACTTCACGTGAAAGGACATGTATATTCACTTGTTCATTTAACTCGTACACGATATGAGAAGCGTAGTGGCTGTTAATAAGAAACATGTGGGTGTTAATAATGTGAACTAATGCCTATATTTATACGGTAATGAATGAAACAATATTTTGATGTTAGCGTTACGGCTGATCAAACCAGCCTCCAAACCGAAACTCGTGTCACATGAGATGACGCGGTCACCTGACATCAACATCTGATTACGTAAACATTACACGTTACTAACTGTAGGGTGAATATAGTGTGCATTATTTTGGTGAGTACAGCATGCCATCTCTTGCTGAGTATTATAAGTGTCTGTAAGTGTACGTAGTGGGTATATATGATCCGTTGATCAGAACCAGACTAGCCAATAAACAACCGTGTACAACACCTGCATGTAAGAAATGTTTTTTCCAATTTTCGCAGTAATTCAGGAAATTTACCATTAGAGGTAAAGGATTCGGTTTAAATTATATACACGAACAGAATATTGATGATATCATTCCTGCAGACTATTAAGAAAACTGTGAATTCAGTGTACTCAACAATGTGGACATCGTAGACTAACTGTATTAGATTTAATAGAAGATGACCAGTAGTGGACAAGGGCGAAGTTCACTATAGTACTAGAAGGTATGCTTTACCAAAGTATGGAAATAAAAATCATGAAATATACAAACACCAAGTATACCAGGTATAACAATAACTACCAATAACTACAATAACTATACAATAACTCTAACTACCAATAACTATACAATAACTATACAATAACTATAACTATACCAACTACCAATACTATACCAGTAAACCGCCATATACTACAGTAAAGACAAGAAATAACACCTGAAACCCGTGCCATCGGAGTTATTCAGTCACTCACTGGCTCCACCAGTTCGTTGAAACTCGTGCCATCGGAGTTATTCAGTCACTCACTGGCTCCGCCAGTTCGTTGAAACTCGTATCATCCCCACTGAGTTATTCAGTCACTCACTGGCTCCACCAGTTCGTTGAAACTCGTACCATATCCACTACGTTATTGGATCACTCACTGGCTCCACCAGTTCGTTGTAGCATACCAAGCCATATCCTAGTCTCCAATTATTCCCATTTCCCGAAGATCATCCTGTATCTCAGCATCGGAGGCTCTCTTCAATAGAATCTCCGCGTTCGACGCCTCCACCGAGTCCACCCCCGTGTTCACAGCTGCAGGAAAACCGTGGAACTGGATCAAGCCCTGGAGCGAGCCAATCTGATGGTTCAATCGGTTGCGCTGCAGAACCATCTCGTAGAGCGTGTTCTGTTTGATGGCCTTCTTGGTGAGCGGCACCACATCCTCATCGTCTGTCGAACCTGCAACAGTGACGTTTGGAATCTGGGGAATGGCCTGGAAGCCGTACTCGGGCACCAACTGGTCGATTTCGTTGCGCTCCTTATTGATCTTATACCAAAGAGACGTGGTATTGGTGATCATCTCGTTCTTGTAGTCCATAATGCGCTTGAGGAAATCTTGATGGATCAGCGTGCGCGTGGCGCGCGTTTCCTTGTCAATGCACTTCAACTTGTATGTGAGGTTGAAATTGGCCAACTTGACGTTTTCTTGGTAGAAACCGTTGATCTTGTAGTAGATCTTGGAGAGTTCGGGATGCAGGCCCTCCAAACAGAGCTGGAGTTCTCGTTCGAGAAGATTGAGTTTGTCGTGGTAGAGCTTATCACGGAGCTCTGCAAAGGATGACTCGATGCTGATGAGTTCTTCGATGGCTTGTTTACGCTGTTCGTTGAGGTCAATGTCTTCGCCCAGACTTTGGTTGTCTTGGCCTTGGTTGTCTTGATCTTGGTCGTCTTGGTCTTGGTCGTCCTGCTCAACGTCGTCTAGATCGTCTTCGGGTTCTGCTGAGTCATGAGCTTTAGGGTCGATTGGGTCGTTTTCAGGGTTGTTGAGGTTTTGGCCGTTTGGATCCGGTTTGTCTCTTGAATCGGGTTTGTCGCTTGAATCCTGTTTTTCATTTTCAAGAGGTTGATTTGAATCAAGATCCTGACCATCTGAATGTTCCATATTGTGGGGATCATTTAGGTTTTGATTGTTTTCATGAGGGGCATCATTAATGGTGTTTTCATTCAAATTCTCTGAATCCTCAAGTTTCACCTCATTTTGCACATTTGAACTTTCAAGAGCTTGCAAATTTTGCTCGAGTTTTTGCTGTTCATGTTCATGTTCTTGCTGGAGTTCATGTTCATGTTCATGGTCATGCTCTTGGTGTTCATGTTCATCCTTTTGGTCTTCATGCTGTTCATGCTGTTCATGCTGTTCATGCTGTTCATGCTCATGCTCTTCCTCTTTTCCCTCACTCTCTTCATCCCTTTCATAACCCTCTCCTGTTTCTCTCCTTTCAACCTTAACTCTCTTGCTCGGCGAATCCGGCTCCAAAGACGCCCTCTTTCTTACACCCCTCTGCTCCTCGGTCAAACGCGCCAACTGCTGCAAGTCCGAGGGCTCGTCATCATCCAAAAAGTCCATCTTGTCGGTCTCCGCCTCGGAATCATCATCGGCCAAGTCGCTCAATTCCGAACTTTCGTAGCTTTTGAACGGCTCGAGCTGGAGGTCAAATGGAGGTGACGTTGCGATGTCCGTGAGCGGCGAATCCTTGCCGTCCTCGGACTTCTTGAGTACAGACGAAAGTTTGGAGGACTTGGACGAGTTGGGGGATTTCGGGTTGGAGGACTTGGTCTTGGAGACAGTGAGTGGGGTCTTTGAGGTACGTTCTGAGTTGGTTGAAAGAACCTTCATAGGCTTTTCATGAGAATGAGAATTGGAATTATCAATGTTGCCATGATTGGTATGGTTGTTTTCATTATCATGACTGTTTTCATTGTCATAATTGACATGATTCATATGGTTGTGATCAGTGTTGTAATCACTCATTTCACCCTCCTTCCTTCCCTTATCACTTCCTTCCTTCTCCCTGTCATTCCCATTCCCACTCCTTTGATCTCTCCTTCTCGCCCCCCCAGTCTTTCCGTCGTCTGCCTGTTTATCATCTTCGTCCTTCTTTACCATGGTATTTGCGCTATTGGTGGATCTGAGATTGTCCGCGGCGATGTTGACTCCCACGTTCATAGTTCTTTTTTTGGCCGACGCTTTTTGGTGCAGGACTTTTTTGCTCATCGCTTTTAAACACCAACATGTCGACCTTCCTGTCCCTTTTTGGGGGTGCTAAGGATAAGATCAACTCGACCATCGACAGCTTGTTCAAGAGCTCGAGTGGTCCAGTGAAGGCAGATCAGTTGAGAAGCACGAGAACTGTTTTGGAGATCAAGAGGGAAGAGGAGGAGAAGAGGGAGATAGAGAAGAAAAAGCAGAGGAAGGAGAGGAAGAGTAGGGAGGAGAAAGAGGAGAAGGGGGAGAAGGAAGAGATTGAAAGTGCTGATGAAGATACGGAAGATTATGAGGAAGGTGTCGAGGAAGGTGTTGAGGAAGGTGTTGAGGAAGGTGCTGAGGAAGGTAGTGAGGAAAGTGCTGATGAAGATATGGATGATGAAAGTGCTGAAAATGAGGAAAGTGCCGATGAAAGTGCCAATGAAGACATCGATGAAAGTGACGATTCCACCAACAAAGAAACCCCCAAACCAAAAAAACATGACGATAACGAAGACCTCGAAGCAAAGTACTTTGAAAAAATGCTCAAAGACTCAGCACCAGAAACATCGGAAACATCCAAACTTGAAAAACTCGAAACATCCTCCGAAACTTCCAAATCCGAATCCGCAAAAGCCATCAACCTCAAAGAAAACGAACTCGAACAGGCAGAACGTACTGTTTTTGTGGGAAATGTTAGCTCCTCGGTCATCGCAGACAGACAAATCTACAAAAGCTTCAAAAAGCTCTTTTCTCAGTGTGGAAAAGTGGAGTCGATCCGCTTCCGCTCCATCGCTTTCGACGAGCCAGTGCCCCGTAAGGTTGCGTTTGCCCGCAAGTCATTGCACAAGCTGAGAGAGTCATGCAACGCCTACGTTGTGTACACTGAGAAGGAGCCCTCACGCCGTGCCCCACAACTCTTCAATGCCACCGTTTTTGAAAAGCTCCATCTCAGGGTGGACCACGTAGCTCATCCCAGCCCACGTGACAACAAGCGCACGATTTTTGTGGGGAACTTGGACTTTGAGGAGAAGGAGGAGACCTTGTGGAAGTACTTCAATGGGCTCACTGGTGGTGATGTTGAGAGTGTTCGTGTTGTTCGCGACCCCAAGACAAATGTTGGCAAGGGTTTTGCCATGGTGCAATTCAAGGACTCTTTGAGTGTTAACAAGGTTCTTCCTGCGAATGACAAGCCTATGGTTGCAAAGGGTCGCAAGTTGCGTATTTCGCGTGCAAAGTCCTATGCAAAGCCTTCTATTTTGTCTCCCAACCATGTTGAGAACCAAAAGAAGCGTGGCAACAAGCCTTTGAGCGACAAGCAGAAGACCAAGCTTGGCCGGGCCCAGTCTATTTTGGGCAAGGCCGACCGTGCTACTGCGGGCAAGTTGGAGGGCACTAGGGCCACCAAGGGCAGTGCAATTGCGGGCATCAAGGGCTTGAAGTCTGCCAAGGGCAGGGTTAAGAAGCCTAGGTTGAGGGAGAGGTCTTCGAAGTTCCGTGAGGAGAGGGACAAGATGAGGGAGGAGATCAAGGGGAGTGAGAAGAAAGAGAAGGGAGGAAAGGGAGGAAAGGGAGAAAAGAGGGTGAGAGAGAAGAAGGGAGACAAGAAGGTGAGAGAGAAGAAGGACAAGGATGTTAAGAGAAAGTAATAGACGGGATGTGATTAAGTAGATGTAGAGGGTAAGATGAAGGTGAGAGAGAAGGATAAGGATGTTAAGAGAAAGTAATAGACGGGATGTGTTTAAGTAGACGTAGAGGGTAGGATGAATGTCAGCGAGATATAATTAAAAAAACAAGTTATCTAAGCAAAGCAAAAGTACAACGAGTGTTGATATTTTGTTCTAGATTTTGGTAATTCCGGAAAATTG
This sequence comes from Kodamaea nitidulidarum, assembly GCA_030674215.1. NCBI lineage: Eukaryota > Fungi > Ascomycota > Pichiomycetes > Serinales > Debaryomycetaceae > Kodamaea > Kodamaea nitidulidarum. Next base: position 17,504 of record JAJLWI010000041.1, read on the forward strand.
AAGTAGATATAGAAAATGACAGAAGATTAAATGATAAAGAAGATTATAAAAAAGATATCAGGAGATCATAGAAAGATGAGAGATCATAGAATATAAGGGATCATATAAAGATAAGAGATCATATAAAGATAAGAAATGATATAAAGATAAGAGATCATAGAAAGATAAGAGTCACAGAAAAGATAAGATCAATTTAAGGTAATAAAGAAGGTTCAGAAAGATAAAAGATCTTAGAAAAGATAAGATCAATTTAAGGTGATAAAGGTTTCAGAAAGATAAACAAATATCATTCCAATTAGATAAAAGCCTATCTTTTACTCTTCGTATTTTGTCTTTCATCCCACCCCACTTCTATCTGCAAATAGAATCGTCTGCAATCACCTATCTTACAGTCATGTTCACAAAGTGTAATTCCTGGCTCTAGTTATAGATGTGACTTCGGGAAAGTCGCATTTTACATGAGTCCTCAATTATATTCTTGAGAAGGAATATCACCAACTTTGAATACTCCTTGAATGGGGATTTCCCTTTGCTGTCGAAAGATTAGTCGTCTCGTGAAGAACAATCTATAATGTATAAGGGTAGTTCACTCACTCACTTAACTCGCTTCGCTCGTGAAGTTCGTTCGTTAATACCGCTTCATACATATATTCTTTGGAGAGAGTTATTAATAACACGTGTAGTGTACGTCAACTTGACAGTTATACAACATCCGGAAAAGTACCATACCTGAACTTGACGGGAGCAATACAATATGACCTAAAATTACCCCATTAACTGCTGCTCCAGTGGTAAATAGAAACTAATTGAATAAGCATGAGAGATTGTAAGTGGGGTGTAAGTAAATGAATATGCAATAATTTGAGAGATGATGAGTGATTTGTGAGTAATTGAATAATTAAATTGGGAAATAGTGGGTGATGTGAGTGAGTAAATAAACACATATTTTATCCCAATGGACCTTGATTTGCTAAAGTTCCCCACCCTCAAGGAACTTAGCTATGTTGACACTACCGGAAAGCTCAGTGGAAAGTTTACTCGTTCAATTATCTCTATATATATTGTATGTCCACTCACCCAGTCTCGCCCTCAAGAACTATACCTGTACTGGTGGAATAAGCTGGACCAACATATTTGATAGCTTTTTAACCTTACAACTTGTGTTAAAGGATCTAGGAATCGTTGCACTCAGAGAAGAAACATATAATTCGGTCGGCCGTCGAAAATTTGCAGCCATCATGATTACAAGAAGTTGCAGCCATCGTGATTACGTAAGAACTTGCAGCCATAATGGTTGCAGCCATCGAATGTCAGTTCGTTATTCGTTCAATCAAAACAGAGCAAATATGGGCTCGAACACTAGTGACAAAGAATTAATCCTTAGAAAGTTTCCAAGATATAGGATATTAGGTATACCACACATTTTATCTTTTTGCATAAGGTCACATCTTGTCTAATCCAGGATAAAGGTAGGTAATGAGGTCACATCTCGTCTATTTCCAGCATAACGATATGTTATGAGGTATTTCATCTATTTCCAGAATACAGTTAGGTTACAGATACTAGCGCCATTATAAATAGTTCATCATATATACTACTATCCCGTCCCTGTTTGAGAAAAGTACCGGAATTAAACTAGTCTTGGTATATGCTCCAGTTTTAACCAAACCCATTAAGCTTTTGAAGTGAGTCGTCCATCAAATAATCGTATACCGACCAAATAATCTACATATATGGTTTTGCCAGTGTGCACATTGAGAAGGTGTTTGAATTTTGGAATTTGAGTGTCAGGTAAATTTCTTTTGCATCAAACGAATAGAGTTCTATAGCACACAATGTAAGGGGTATGTGAATTTCAAAAGCAGCTAAGGGTATGTCACTTTGCGAGTTCACATCATGAACTCACTCTGTGTTTATTTAGTGAGTGAGTGAGTGATTCATTCACTCCCACTTACTCGTTCATTCACCTACTTTACTGGCTTCGCTCGTTTAGGTATCTCATTTAGGTAACTTCACTCACACACTCAGTCAGTCAGTCAGTCAGTCACTTCACTCAGTCAGTCAGTCACTTCACTCAGTCAGTCAGTCACTTCACTCAGTCAGTCAGTCACTTCACTCAGTCAGTCAGTCACTTCAGTCAGTCAGTCAGTCAGTCAGTCAGTCACTTCACTCAGTCAGTCAGTCACTTCACTCAGTCAGTCAGTCACTTCACTCAGTCACTCAGTCACTGACTTCACTCGCTTCGCTCGTGAAGTTCTTATTCCGGAATTACGTCATCATACGGCTCAAAATATCAAGTAATCGTTTTATCGAGAGCCAATGAAATAAATTAATGTGAATGTGCGGAGATTATCCAGTCCGGAGAATTTCAAGTGAGAGATGGAGGATAGAATGGCAGAAAGAGCGAATAAGAACTATCAATATACACGATACGTACCAAGAAATGTCTCATTCATGAACTACCAATATCCCGATAAGTACCAAGAAATATCTCCTAAGAACTCCCGATAAAGTACAAAGAAATATCTCCTTCAGTTATCCCTTATCTGTTTTTTCCTCTCATTACATACTATGGATTTACAAATACAATATATCTACAAATACTTGAACCTCACCCCCACTGACTTCATCAATGAACTCACCACCCTCATACCATCACTCCCCACCCAAACCTTCCACAACTGCGGATAAAAAGCCACAAATGCCACCAAAAAGGTAATATAATGTTTTTGCCCCATAACTACACCAGTCGTACGGCACAAATATAAATACCCCTGATTCGCAACCAGACAAGTCTAAGGATTCACACCACCTTTAGATCATATGTCAATCTACAAACTCCTCTTTGGGAAACCAAAGTCAGAAGTTGCCAAAGTCGAACACGTCGAATACAATGAAAAGCACACTGCTGATACAAGCTCCATCGAATACCTTTTGCGCGGGCTTAAATTGGAACAGAACTCCGAATCATCACTCCTCAAATCGCTTTCTTCTTGGGAAGAGCAACTTCTTGAAGACCCCAAAAACCGCTTGGCTCAAACTGCGCTCTCACACTCGGCAATTAAGCAAAACATCACCAGCTTCAATTCAGCATCTGACCGTTATTTGTTCAATACCGAGGTTGATGTGGTGGGGTCACCTGCACACTTGAACAACCAAAACCTGTCGGGTCGCTGCTGGATCTTTGCCACTTCCAATGTTTTGAGGTCCAAGATCATCAAACGGTACAACTTGAAGAACGATGCCTTTCAGTTGTCACAAGCGTACTTTTTCTTCTACGATAAGCTCGAGAAAGCAAACTTCTTTTTGGACAATGTCATCAAGACGGCTGATGAGGACTTGGATTCACGCTTGGTGCAGTTCTTACTCGCGGGCCCAGTTGGTGATGGGGGCCAGTGGGATATGATTGTGAATGTTGTAAACAAGTATGGAATTGTTCCAAATGAGTTGTTCCCTGATAACTTCCAAGCAAAAGCTACAAGCACGTTGAACTTCTTCTTGACGGAGAAATTGCGTGAATTTGCGCTTGTTTTGCGCGAGTTGGTCCACAACAAGACCCCCAAGCATGTTCTAGAGCAGGTCAAGAATGCCATGAACAAGCAGGTTTACAATATTATTGCATTGCTGTTGGGTACGCCGCCAAAGCCCAATGACTCATTTGTGTGGGAGTTTGTGGACAAAGACGGCCAGTACCGCCGTTACGAGACCACCCCTAAGGAGTTTGCACTCAAGCACACAGGGACGGATGTCAACGAGTACTTTTCGCTCATCAACGACCCGCGCAATGAGTACAATAAGTTATACACCGTGGACTATTTGAATAATGTTCTGGAGGGAAAGCCCATTGAGTACGTCAACTTGGAGATTTCGGCCTTGAAGAAGGCGGCCATCAAGATGTTGCGGGCCAACGAGCCGGTCTTCTTTGGATGTGATGTGGGTAAAGACAGTGACTCTGCGCTTGGGATAATGGACAACAAGGGTTTTGACCTCAACTTGGCTTTTGGCACTACTGTGCTGCTTTCCAAGGCCGAGCGTTTGCGGTCGGGATCTTCGCAAATGACGCATGCTATGACGCTTACGGGTGTTCATTTGGACCCGAGCGGGGTGCCTTTGCGCTGGAAGGTTGAGAACAGCTGGGGACCTGATGTGGGTGACAAGGGCTATTTCTTGATGAGTGACAGTTGGTTTGATGAATATGTGTTCCAGATTGTCACGCAGAAGAAGTATGTTGGGAGGGATGTTTATGAGATATGGAAGGGCAAGGAGTATGCTGTGTTGCCGTACTATGATCCGATGGGGCTGTTGGCTTGAAAGTGATAAATATTGATTAAGTTGAGAAGAATACATGAGTAAGTGAAGAGTAATATTGAGTGAGAGTAAAGATGAAGTGAAGAGTGAATATTGAGTGAAGGGTAAATACATTGATAAATGAAGAGTGAATTGAGTGAAGGGTAAATACATTGATTAAGTGAAGACCGAAAACATAGCAAAATCATTGTGCACTCACTTCACTCGTGAAGTTCGTTCGGAGAATGAGACTCAATAGTAAATTAGATAGAATAACCTCTACATATATCAGTTGCGCTTCCCCACAATCTAACAAAAAGAAAAAATAATGACTCCTAGGCGGTTCGAACGCCTGCATCTTTACGATAGTAGAACTTGAGTCTACCGCCTTAACCACTCGGCCAAAGAGCCTTTATTGATTTAATCATATAAAATACAATACATGTGGAAAAGCACTACTAAAATACTACGAGCTGGTTTATTTCTAGCTGCTTTAGTTGTTTGAGCAGATGCTAGTTTTTTTAAGCTGTTATATTGATAGTGTCTTGTGCTCAATATAGGTCCATACGAATGGAGTATTGGTACAGGTGCTGAAAGTAGTACGAACTGAGTGAAGTGAGAGCAACATGGGGAGGTTTCAACTGAGGGCGAGGAAAAGTGAATAGTTATATTAGGGTGTTAAAGTTGCTATTTATCACACGTCAATCACTATAACAAGTGAGAATATTAATACTTTGAACGGACACAGTGTTCTCAGTAACCATGTCGGTTGTTTCCTCTATATATTAGTTTTTTCGATTGTTCAGTAGTCTATATGATTACTGGTATTTCAGGTAATGTCAGTAGTTTAGTGATCTTGGTTTCGTTGTCTCGTTATTTTTATGTTCACCACTCAATTGGTAATTCTGGATACCTCACGAGCGAAGCGAGTGAAGTGAGTGAGTGGAAACGAACTGAATGAGCGGATTTATATAGTAGTTCACTCATTAAGGTCTTTCTATATGATGTTAACTCGTGAAGTTCGTTCATTGGTTATCTCTATAATGTTAGTTCACTTATTCAGTTATCTCTATATAATGTTAGTTCACTCGTTCAGATATCTCTATATAATGTAAGTTCACTCACTTACTCACTTCACGAGCAAAGCGGGTGAACGGACTTCACTCGCTTTGCTCGTTCAGTTATCTCTACATAATGCTAGCTCACCCACTCACTCACTTCACTCATGAAGTTCGTTCGTTCGTTCGTTCAAAAAATATTATTCATGTCCATCATATCCTCCTTCCAAACAGCAGCCTCTCCCAATGATCTCCACAACCTAATCAACAGAATCGACACAGCAGTGGCAGAAATAGAAGCTGATCTCAACCAACATGTCAAAATCAACCTGCGAGCACACCAGCTCGAACAGGACCAGCTCGAACTCGCCCGCCAATCGCGCCTCCATGGAGCAATAGACATGTCACTGGCCCTCACAGGCATCTTCGGCAGTGCCGTGGACCTTGGAAGAGCTCTCACCTACAAGATCAAGCTGTTAGATGCCGAAATAAGCAACGTTAATGCCACTTTGGACTATGTCCAGCAGATCCAATCCCTCAAGGCAAACATCAACCAGGCAAGTTATGCCATTGAACACGCCAATTGGGACGTTGCGGCACGTGCGGTCGGAAAAATCCAGCAGATTCCCCAACATGTCGTCGAGGGACGTTTTGCCTCGGTGGTGATCCCCACAGCGGAGATTCCCGACCCACCAGCCACGGTTGTTGCTCGGTTCAGCGAGCAATTAACAGAGGAGTTCCGGCAGGGATTTAATGAGGCTGCGGAGAAGCGCGATGTGGCGCGTATTACCGAATATTTCAAATTGTTTCCATTGATTGGCAGACATGAAGACGGCTTGGCATGTTATGCGAGGTTTATTTCATCGGTTGTGGCTGATACGTGCAAGAGTCTTTTGGGGAGCGTGGTGAATAAGGACGAAGTCAAGGCAGGGGTCTTTGGAAACATCACGATCCAGTTTTTTGAGAGTGTTCTGGTGATGTTGGTGCAGCACGAGCCCTTGATAAAGGCTCATTATGGGCCACAGATCTGTATGAAGAACGAACGGAGCTGTATAGAGAGCATTGAAAGTTCTCACACAGCCATACAGAAGGTTGTTACTCTTCTACAGGCGGAGATTGACTCGCAGACTGGGATCATTTTGGACACTTTCTATGATGCGCGTCGCATCGACAAGCTTTTCCAGGATATTCGCCTATACTCTTTCCCTGGGCTAGCGGGCGACGAGGCCGAGGACGACGATATAATTTCCATTGTTGGCGTGGGGGACCTCATTGCCGAAGTTGCAACCATCGTTCTGCAGTGGACATTGTACAAGATGTTTTTGCAGAGACGGTATTTTGGGGAGCAAAGGAAGGAGAGGAGAGAGGATGAAAACCAAGAGACACAAGTCAGTCAGAGCACACAAAATAGGGAGAACACACAAGACAGCCAGAGCACACAAAATAGGGAGAACACACACAGCCAGAACAAACATATCCACCAGCAAATTCAACCATCCCAGAACAATTCAAACCCCCACCCTAATACACCCCCGCCAGCCATATCACAGTCCAGGCTCCAGCAAATCATCGACACTAAAATCATCCCTAGTTTCGAAACGCTATGCACATTCTACTTCCGCCGCTCCATCGAAAAAGCAATCTCTATCGAGCAGGTTTCCGACATAGAACCCCTTCTCCACCCATCTACCCCTGTCGACGAGCCCGTGTGCACTAGCGTGGTGGAAGACACCACCCTCATCCTCAACAATACGCTCAAACACGTTGTCAGCACAGGAGTCCCCTCCACAGTGAAGCATTTTGTGGCCCAAGCCTCCCAAGTGCTCCAAAACGACCTTATCGCCTTCTTGGTGCGCAAACTCACTACAAATCAGCCCCGTTACAACACCAGCCTCCAGTTAGTTGAGCAACTGCCCCAGCAGCAAGACCAGAACTTTTTCGGCAGCATTGGTGTCCCGGACAACTCCACCAACAGCCCGTCTCACCTCCTTTTCGTCACCTACCTCAACTCCGTGGCCACCATCCAGGACTACACTGCCAAGATTGCCTCCGGTGTGTCTGCAAACTTGCGTATGGGTCCACGCGATTGCAACATTGTGCGCGGGGTGTTAAGCGAAGATCTTGTACTGCCGTTTTCAACGGCTGCAAATCGTGTTGTGGCTGACCTGCTTATTGCGCTCTACAACCTGCTGCTCAAGGCGCGCGTGGTGGGTGCGGTGACGGAGTTTCTTCCAGAACGCGAGGAGCACTTTCATCTGGCGTATGGTGTGCACGATGATATTGTGCCAGAGTTCCGTCAGACCTGGTTGCTGTTGATGGAGCCGTACAGGCGCACCATGCACGGTGTGGTGTTTAGCAAAATGCAACGGCTTGTGGTGATTAACTTGGTGAACATTCTTGAGAAACGCATGCTTCTGCTTATGCGCCGTTTTGGTGTGAGTGAGAGTGGTGCGGTCAAGTTGGAGCGTGATGTTTCGGGTTTGATCTCGGAGGTTTGTGAGGATAATTACCAGTTGCGTGAGAGATTTGTGCGTGTGACGCAGATTGTATTGTTGGTTGGGTTGGACGATGAGGAGTATATTGAGAGTACCAGGCATGCTAATCAGGCTGGCGAGAGTGAATATTTGGGTGTTAATTGGGTGCTTACTCCGCAGGAGAGGGAGATGATGCGGGGATGGAGGAGATGACGAGTGAGCGAACTAACTTCACGAGCAAACGAACTTCACGAGCGAAGCGAGTGAAGTGAGTAAGTGAGTGAACTAACATTATATAGAGATAACTGAACGAGCAAACGAGCTACACGAGCGAAGCGAGTGGTGTGAGTGAGTGAGTGAGTGAGTGAGTGGATTAGCATTGAATTAGAGATGAGTGAGTGAGCGAGTAAACTTTATTTTTAGAGATAAGTGAGTGAACAAACCTTGAATTAGAGATGAGTGAACTAATTATATATATAGAAATAGAACGACCTTCACTCGTCTTGCTCGTGAAGTGAGTGAGGATCACCGCAACTGAAAGAGTAGACAAACATTATATAGAAAAAATGAGTAAGTCAGTGACTGAGTACATTAAATGGATACTATATGAGCGGCTGAGTACATGAAATGGATAATATATGAGTGACTGAGAAGTGAGTCAGAGATAACTGAACGAGTGGACGAAAACTATTTGAAAAATAAGTGAATGAGTTAACAAGAACTTATACTCACTTTTTCTACACAACCTCCAGTAACTCTACTGCTTCTTCAACCAACGAAGGGTCGTAGATGCGACGCATTTGCTGCCCCTGTTTGTTACTAGTACAATTACTTTACTGTTCGTTCCGTTATCATTAATATACATGCATGCCTGCTATTACCTGTTATATATTACCCGCAACTCTTCCACTCTTCACGTCAAACCTTTTCCTTTCCTTCGGTCCTTAAGACCTTTTTCTTATTTCTTCAGTTAATTCAGGTCCTTGAGACTTTTCTTATTCTTTTGGTTAATTTAGGTCTAAGACTTTTCTTATTCTTTCAGTTTTATTCTTTCATCGCCCAGACTCTCTTCTTTGTTGTAAGCTCACTCACTCACTCACTTCACGAGCAAAGTAATTGAAGTTCCTTAGTTCGTTCAGTATCTCACTTGTAAGGTAAGTTCACTCACTCACTCACTTCACCGCTTCACTCGTGAACTTCGTTCGTTCTTTCAGTTATCTCTCCAATGGTGTTAGCTCAGATCCTTTAGACCCCTTCTTCTCCTTCTCCTCTCCATCCTTTCCATCCTTTCCCTCCCTCTTATCCTCCGCTATTCTCAACCTCCCTACAACACCCTCAAACCGGGGATGAGTAAACTCACATTCGGGGCCCTTCGGACAGAAACCGGACAAATACAACGGACAAATAATACGACGGATGTGCCTCCGCGGACAATCTGGTCCATCTGGACAGAAGCCCATCGTGTAGTTCAAACATTCCGGTATTTTCGACTGTGGATCCACATGTAAGTACAAACATTCGGGGGTCTGGGTGCAAAAGCCATTCTTCAGGAAAAACAAGCATTCGGGCATCTTTCTAAGATTGTATTCATGGAGAAACTCACAGTGGTCGTTCTTCTTACAGAGCCCACGTAACCAGTGCTTACATACAATCTTGTTGTTGTACATCTGAGGGACGTGTTTGTTGGGGCATTTAGTTCCATTGGGGCACAGTGTAGTTGGTTTGAGGGGGTTGAACATGGGACAAATGGGGCGATCGGGATTGAGACCGAAGTTGTACTCCTTCTGGAGAAAACCCTCGAATTTGAACGGTTTATCGTGCGTATCGGGGTGGATAATGGGGTTTAATCGAAGCATGCTGATTAATTTATGAAAGTGAATATAAAATGAAAGAATATTGAATTTCACGAGAGAGTATAAATGAATGGTGAGTATATGAATGGTGAGTATAAATGAATGGTGAGTATATGAATGGTTAGTATATGAATGGTGAGTGAAAAAGTATGATACAGAGATCGAAGGAATATACATGAAATGGGTGAATAACAAAGTACGATAGAGTACAAAGGAATATACAAATGGGTGAGTAAAGTAAGATACATGGAATGGTTGAGTAAAGTAAGATACATGGCATGAATGAGTCACCAAACTCACATCAAGAAATAATAGGACTTACATTACAGAATATACATTTTCAGTCTATTGTATGATAAACTTGTACGCAATTATGTGAAAACACAACTTATGTGTGTACTAAGTTAACATCCTTAGCAAATGTATCAGTAAAAGCATCGATTAACCCCTTTGATATGAGACCTATGTAGACTAGAACTGTTCACCTAAAGCACATACTAGAGACTAATGAATCTAAAGTGGAGACCTCAACATTTAGCTAAATTTGGACTATTTGAACCACCTAATTGCCATTGTTTAGCCTTTTTCCAGACATTATTCAATTACTTAGCATATCCTACAAGTTGATTACTACAAGCTTCGTATACTTCTAACTACCAAGTTTATGTATGCTTCTAACTATATGCAATTAGTATGCAATCCTTTAGTATGAAATCTTTTAGTACGCAACCTTTTATAAGTTCGCTTACTCACTTCACTCGCTCCGCTCGTGAAGTTCGCTCGTGAAGTTCGCTCATGAAGTTCTACTACCAGCCTTACCGTAATACATTTCTAAGTATACATGTTATTCACACTATACGATTAGCGTAATAGATTAGATGTTGGATGGGTACAACATGATTCTGACAGAAGCACCGAAAGTCTTAGCTGGCAAGTTCTTCTTGAAGTTGGCTCTGACAACACCGTTGTTGCCGTGGGTTCTGGTGACCTTACCCCAGATAACTCTGATCTTAGAGCCTCTGACCTCCTTGGAAGCTCTGTAGACGTAAGCAATTCTCTTACCCAAGTAGAACTTAGCCTCCTGTGGGTTGGCAACACCCTCGATTTGGATCAACGAGATGTTTGGGTTGGTAACGTGCTTAGAACGCTGGTATGACAAGTGCTTACCTTTAACGTATACTAGAATTGTTAGTACTTGATGGAATATTTCATCTTCTGAACACCGATAGCTAAGGTCATGACATAGCGGTTCGTGGCAATAATATCTTGGTGGTGGTTGCACTGTTGTTGGTAGTTCAGTCTCTTTGAGCGTACATACATCTGTGAGCTTCAGCCATTTCGTTGATATCTAAGTGGTATGAAAAAGAAGCGAACTTTAAGAGAATCTTTTTTTAGTGAGAGTGTTTCCTGGTTGAAAATTTTCCACTCACAGAAACTGTGTGCAGGTAGGGCAGAAGCCCTACGTCACGTGAGCACAAAGAATACAGAAATATGTGAACGAATTCGCGAGCGAAGCGAGTGAGTGAGTGAACTTACATAATCTAGAGATATCTGAACGAATTTGCGAGTGAGTGAGTTAACTTACATAATATAGAGATATCTGAAGAGATATCTGAACGAATTCGCTCGTGCAACAATACAGATTGAAAGTGCTACAATACAAAGTCATAAAGAACAGAAATACAAATTTCATAAGAAATTGTACTACAGTAATCACAGATCTCATTAAAAAATTGTACTACACTAAATACAGATTTCAAAATTGTACTACAATAAACACAGATCTTATTATGAGCCAAAAGTATTAAAATGTAATTAAAAGGCTGCCTGCATATTCACACTGTGTTGTGACATCTGAGTTAAGTAACTGCACTTCCATACGTAACTCTGTGATATATTATCACATCTCTTCAACAATCTTCAACTAATGCTTCTAAACAATTATCGTGCTCTTTTCGCAAAGTCCAAAATAATCGATATAAACAGGTTAGAATGATTATCTTTATTAAACTCTTGGAAATTCGTAAACCGGTTGTTGTGAGTAGCAGTACTAATGTCTTCTTATATGGGGTTCCATGGGTTCCTATATTCTTACAGAATATTGTATGTTGAATTTTACGTGCTTCATTCAGTTCGCTCAGCGAGTTCAGTGAGTGAGTTCAGTGAGTGAGTGAATGAACTTACGTATTTAGTGAGAAATATAAGAGTTCATAAATTTATACGAATGTGCCTAATAGAAGTTCTAATCGTAATCCGCATAAAGGTGTATCAAGGCGTCGGTTGTCAGACAAAAAAACTATAAAAGTAGGTCGATATATGGTTTTTCAACCGAAAGGCATTCTCATCTGTTGAAATGTGACTATAAACAAGCTTTTTCTTCAAAATATTTCTCTAGTCATAATGCTTTGAACCTACAAGTTGTGGAAGTGTGTACACGAAATCATATAAATAATGAATGTTGTCTCTTGTTCCAGGTTTAATTTGGTACTTAATACCCATCCTTATGGAACGATTTTCAATATAAGTAATCTATTCCATCTAGTCTATCTAGTTCATTAAGTTCACTTAGTTCATTGTTTCAGTGCACTCACTCACTTGATTCTCTTCGCTCGTCAAGTTCGTCTAGTCTATGTGGTCTATCTGTTTCAGTTCACTCACTCACTTGACTCGCTTCGCTCGTCAAGTTATAATTTGAACTATTTCTTCAAAACTTCATATGTCTTTGTAACATTAGTATAGCTCCACTTCAAAACATCAATTAAGTTTCTGTATTTTTTCGTCTTAGTGTAAGTCCCTCGTTCTCGTCTTTTCGCAGCCATTCGTTTCGATTACCTAATTGGATAAAAAATTTTGCAGCTGGTCTTAAAACTCACGAAATGGAGGTTTTTCAAGGAAGTAATCTTTTGGAATATTATGAACGCTAGCCAGCTTCTGTCGTCTTGACGGTAAATAAAAAAGAAAAGTTTGGAATTGTTATACGATATCGAGATTTAGTGACACAATGTAACCCTTGCATACAAAAAGTGTTCTTTATGGCTGAACATTTGAGCTTTTGTGCTACGATTAATGGAGGCCACCAAGAAGAGTTTGCCACCAAAAAGAGTTAAATTAGAACTGTTGAGATAGCGGTGGAAACCTAACGTACACAAATTTCGGGAGTGCAAAAGTTTACGCCATTATCTACTGCTCTCTTTAGTCTACTTTGTACTTGTTCACATTTTAAGGATTTTCAAAGGCCAATCGGCAACAGGCCGTTTGAATACTCAAACCTTCCCAAACGGATGGTGGTAAAATAAATTAACCAAATTCTCAAATATTGGGTATAGTGTTTTTTCAAAAGCAGCAACTATTGCAGCCAAAATATTTTGAAGGGCAATTTGTTTCATGTCATTTTATATTACTTATTTTGCATACTATCGATCTACGAATGAGCGAAGGAGCGAAGCGAGTGGAGTGATTGAGTGAACTTACTTTATATACGAGATTACTGAACGAATGAGTGAACTTACATTATATACGAGATAACTGAATATCAAAAGAATTTCACCCGAGAAAGACTCCAAAAGAAAGAAATAAGCTTCCATATTATGACGAACTGAGCGAACGAAGTGAGTGAGGTGAGCTACTAAGTTGTATCTCTTTCATCTCTTATTCAATTTTATTTTACTCAGCGAACGGAGTATCTCTCTCATCTCTTCAATTATATTTTACTCAGCAAACGGAGTATCTCTCTCATCTCTTCAATTATATTTTACTCAGCGAAGTGAGTTAAAGTTGTTTGTTTCAAAACTAAACATGTATACATGCCTATGAGTTCAAAATGAAATAGTAAAATTACGCTTCACCTGAAACAAACTGAAACATTCCGAAACTATAATCCAAAAGGTGTACAATAAGATGCAATGTCTTAGAATATTTAACTAATATATTGGAGTAAATTATTCAATATGCTGTGGTTGACTCTTCGATAGTATAAGTAGCTTAGATCTTGTATCTCGCGCTCTATTACTGATTCGGGAGTTGTATTGTACTCTATGTTTTCCTTTCTTACGTAATGTTAGAAAAGTATCTCTCGGCTTAACTTTCATATATGGGATATACTCCCCTATTTATACTTCTCCCGGAAACACCGAATACGGCGCACGTGACCACGTGCGCTGTCATATTCGCGACCTACTCCCATTATGCTACCGTACTATGTGCCCGGATATATATCCGGGCGTCGTGGTCTGTTGCAGCCACACCGATGCCTACATATAATTATAGTAGTGTCCCTACCATAATAGGAAAACAGTTTATCACGTGTGTAATACACGTGATGGCACACCGAATATACCCGTGACCCAGTCGTCACGTGAGTATAGGTCGTCACTTCTGCTCACTGGGACTCTCATACTCCAACACAATGAACGCAAGAAAAATGCCAATGGTAGAATAAAAAAGATCTTAAATCTGTTTGGACTTTGAATAAAATCGACGAAGTTCTCACCTAAAAAGTACAGCTTTAGGGTTTAAGTTAAGCCTCACATTTTTCCATTTGGTTGTGTTTGTCAATGTTTTGAGCTTCACTTGTATTGGCTAAAAAAATAATTCTGTCCATAATACCGATGTCAAAATATGAAGAAGTCTGTGCATAAATAAATATCAAAGGATCAGATATTGAGCTTTGATATACACCTGTTAAGTAAAATTTCTAAGAATACAAAATATATAGTCTTTTTGTGAAAATCAAGAGCTTTGACCTAAAGAGCCTTAATGTTTCTCTCGTTTGTGTCAACCTTCTTCGCAAAAGAAATCGTACCCTTGTCGAAGTTTGCTGTAAAGTAGACATGTTGAAATCCTTTGTTACCAATAACAACCATGCCATCTGGAACATCTGTGATGTCAAGATAACATGAACCATCAGTCCTTTTTCTGATCAAGTCTTTGATGAAGATTTTGATCAGACCATTTTGAGCAAATATTTCAAGAGAGGTATCTTGGGGCCCCGTACACGAGTCACGACTACCCCAGAGGGCAGCGATCTCGTTATTATGTGCTGCAGAAAATCCAAAAGTAACATACCATCCACTGTCCACAATTGCGTCGGAATTGTACTGATACACCTTGTTTCCAATTCTGTATTTAGTACTAGTAAAACTAAACACTCCAGAAAGCTTGTTGGTGTACAAAGGTCCAGTGTACTTAGCGTGGTCGATTCCACCAACGATGAGTTCTCCCTCAGAGTCATCTCCTTCATAAATCGATACAACCTTTGACTTATTTTACCCTCAGATTGGAGGTTTTTGATGAATCCAGGACCGGCGTCCTGGTTTGCCTGACCCTATCCCCAAGGTGCAAAACCAATGTTACTGCTGTTGGCTACACCAAAATTGGCATTTGGAACCGTGAGTCCATTGGAAGTAGTGAGAGTGTCGTTGAAAAAGTCCACTTCTCCAAAAGACCTTTTCGCACCATATGCAACAATCTTGGATTTGTGAAGGTTAACCGAAGTTTTGAGTCTTTTGGATCATATGTACCAAAAGCAGCGAGCTGGTCTCTAGCAGATGGGAGAGGCACCCACAAGTCATAACTTCCTGTATCGATGCCAACCTCAACCTTAGCTTTCTGAGAGCCCAATTCAATGGTAGTCAGCAAAGGATAATGATCTGTGTAGTAGGGTGCAGGCCTTTCCCGAATGGAATAGAGATCACATTTGCAGGGAGTCCTGATTCTGTGGGTGCTGACAGCAATAAAGATTGACAAACATACCGCTAAAGTGAACATTGTTGCGGATGTTGATGGGATGACGGGAAACTTGCTATTTATATCACGATTTAATTCATATACGGCTCTTGCTACCAAAGATTGTCACCGAATTTCAAATTTGCACCCAAAATGTTTTTGTGTAATGTAAACTTTTTTAGTACTCAGAGATATCCAAGTGAATATATGGTGGGAAGTTCGAGTTTGTGCTTTGTTTTCCAAAGTGACCGAGATAAAAGACTACAGATTGTTTACTTTGATGCAATCAGTTTTTGTCTCTGGGTATGAGCGAGCCAGAGGATAAATAAGCTTACATGTTTTTCCGGTTGTGATCCGCGCAGCTGCAAGGTTATGAGCAGTGTATATATGGGGCACAACCCTGAAAAGGCTTATCACTTGTTTATATAGCTTCACTACTTCAGCCATTATTTCTTTGCGAATATAGATGATTGGAGGAATATGAATGCAAACTCGAGAGGAAAGAAAGTAATGTGGCTGAATGAGTGGTTTAAGGATATTTTTCAGCGATAATCATTCAAAGGAGGACCAAAATACAAATCAACGTACGTGTAGAAATCAGGAAAATGTAACAACAGAGGGTAATTACCGTTTTATGTAACGATGTGATATTGCTATTTTTTTATTGCAGGGTATAAAAACGTTTATTGGCATTTACAGGAAACAATTTTTCTTATTAAGTTATCCTTACATCCAGTAACTGTGTTAATGAGTATCGATAATTTAGATAGTCACAATGTGAATGCTGTTTAGTAACAACTCTCGGATGACAAATAATGAAATGGTTTTAAAGGAATTTAGTTCAAAAGTTTGCAAAAATTAATAATACTGAAATATTTCTCTTCTAGATGAGCGCTATTGTTCAACGAAATTTGGCATTTTTTGGAAAGTCCTTAATTAGAAACAAAGTCAAACACGTTTTCACCTATATCAAGATGCTACGATGATTTGGTTTGAAAATTATATATATGGGTGAGTAGGCACAAGAATCAAGTGTGAGTATGCGAGATTTTATATTTGAAAAGATGTTAAAAAAAGCGTTACATTGTTTGGATATTGTCGTAGCTAAAGGAATAAAAGTTTTATGGAAATAATCATTGTTCACTTGCAGTTATTAACAGTTCTGGAGTTTATAAAAAGCTGCACGAAAGTGAGGTTATTCCTTGAAGAGTACTTGGTGTTATGTAAACATCTTCAGACATGTTTAGCATGTAAATATTACTGAAGCATATAAGCAGTACTCAATATGAAATATTAATGACACCGAATAATGACAAAGTTGGGAAATCAATATAGAATACCAGAAATATCTTTGAAGTGTCAGAGTTGCACTCTTTGAGTGTGATACTGTCTTATGACTCGCTTATTAAGAGAGAATATTCCCCACATATTTATAGTTGGGTCCACATGTCTAGGGTTAGTAAATCCCGGTATCAATATTGGGGTCGGTTTGAGTGGGCTTTATATCATTCCGGTCAGAGTGGAAGAAGCGCATAGAATATCCTGAATTTTACTTTGAAGAGTGCTCAAAATAAACAGCATTAGTACTTAACAGAAGAGTCGCGTAGAACGTCCTGAATAGTACCTGACAGAAGAACGTTTAGAATAACCAAAAATAGTAATTAACAAAAGGGTCGCACAGAATTTCCTAAATAGTACTTGTAGGAGTGCATATAATAATCAGAAATAGTAATCAACATAGAAGGACTCAGAGAATAACTTGAATAGTACTTAATACAGTCTTGATAACCAAAAATAGTACTTGATACAAGTCTTGATTACCAAAAATAGTATTTCACAGAAAGGTCGCATAGAGTAGCTTAAAATAGTAATCAACATAGAGTCATTGAATAATGCTCATAAAAAGAGTCGCATGGAACAACCACAAATAGTAATCAACATGGAAGAATCGTAAAACTCACAAACATCGACAAAAATAGGGATTCATCCAGTCACACTCATTTGGCTTGCTCAACTCCGAACACGGTATAGTTGGCCTCTTCAATTGTTTTTATTTTCCCAAAATGACTTTTCGCAGCCGTTTTTTCAAACCGGCAAACTGGGCTTATACTTATTGCTCTTGATGTCATGTAGCGATTTCTAATTGGGAAGATGTAGATTTTGTTTAATGTGAGCTCCGGAGGTATGGAAATACCAAGCGTGGGGTTAATTCACTCGTTCAGTTATCTCCATATATAATGTTAGTTCACTCGTTCATTTATCTCCATATATAATTGTTCACTCACTCAGTTCGCTCTTGTACCCAGAAGAAGCTTCGGAAAAGAGAAACGTACAAAAAGCAAGGTTTACCAGATATACAGTTATCTCTTTAATAACGAAAGCTCACTCACTCACTCACTCACTCGCTTCGCTCGTTCTTTCGTACCGTATAGATATAAGCTAAGTACTCTAGAATTACTTGGGTGAATTACACTTATCCTCCTTGAGTAAGGTATGTGGCACTCGCATCAAAAATAAAGTCCAAAACACAACACTAACTTGACTCTGACTCTCTACAAGCTTGATAGTTTAAACTATTGTCGAATTCCTGATGTATAAGTGTATATTAACCTCGTATTGGAATTGGATTTTGTCTCAGATGTAACTAAGCAACGCTTATCGTTTTTAAACAATTTGCTTTCTAATTCGTCTTCATGTTTCCTTGGCTGTATCTCACTTACTATACTCTCTCTGTACTTATACTTACTATACTCTCTACATATTTATGTTGTCAAATTTACTCATATTAACCCATAAACTATCTATCACTCACATTACATCTTGCCCATGTACATCTTTCTATATCCACATATTTACTATCTTCATTTTTTTTTACATATTTGCATACTTAAGTCTACTCTTAATTTATTTCTTTTCCTCCCACCACCCTTCTCGTATCTCAGTTGTTTCCCTCCTGTTAACCCTCAATTACTCGCCTACATTCTAGTCATTGTCACTGGTTCATCAACCCGACAATCACGACCATGAAATTCATATTGATATTCATATTGTGTCCATATTGATGCTCAATATCGGTCTATACTCCGTCTGTCGTTTCTCTACCACCTTCATTATTCATTCACATTCCACGTTATTCAGATCTCGGTCTAGGTTCTCAGTTCAGATTCAGATTCTTGATTCTCAGTTTAGGTTCTTGATTCCCAGTTTAGGTTCTTGATTCCCAGTTTAGGTTCTTGATTCCTAGTTTAGGTTCTTCATTCTGAGTTCAGGTTCTTCATTCTGAGAGATTCCAGATTCCTCATCTAAGTTAAGATTGTTCGTCTAAATTCAGACTTCTCATCTAAGTTCAGACTTCTCATCTGAATTCAGACTTCTTATCTGAGCTCACTCACTCACTTCACTCACTTCGTTCGTTCAGCTCGTTCAATAACCTCTCATAATATAAGCTTACTCACTCACTTCACTCACTTCGTTCATTCAGCTCTTTCAGTTAACCTCTCATAATGTAAGCTCACTCACTCACTTCACTCACTTCGTTCGTTCAGCTCGTTCGTTCGCTTACCCAATCACAACCTCCTTCTCCCCAAGCCACTTGTCCATATTCAACCGCCAGTGCTTCGCATCCCCCACATCATACTTGCTCATCTTGGCACTACCACTCGGCCCGTTCCGCACCAGCAAGTTCGCCAAGTTCGTCAAATTAACAAATACATCGTCCCCAGCCTCCCCAGAATAGTCCTTGGCTTCAAACCAGCGCTGCTCCCACACAACACCAGCCTTGCTCTCCTGCGCACGCTTCTCACGCTGCGCATTCTCAATCACCGACTTCTCCTTGTGAATGAGATCATAGTCCGACTTCCGAATGGCCTCGGCAACCTTGGCCCATGCACGGCGAGACTCGAGCTCGTGTTGCTCATCCACAGGCTTAACCTCAAGCTCCGACTTAGACTCCTTGAGCGCATCGTAAAAGAGCTCATCCTTACTCGTGTGCAGGCCCTTACTGATGTAAGACTTGTCAGACCACTGACCAGAAATGGTCACAAGGGCATTCTCCTTGTGGGCCAGAGCAAACTCATCTCTGTAGATGCGTGCCTTAAAAGTGTGCTTCTTTCCGGAAAAGTAGCCCTTGCCCGAGTACTCAATCACCACCAAGAATCCGTTGGACGACTGGATGTACGAAGTGCCCTCGAGTTCCACGTATGGACTGGCGTTGATGAGGCCCTCAATGTGCAACGGTGGGAGAGTGACGAGATATGACTCGTCCAATCCCTTGGAGTAGGTCAAGACCGCATGACCATGTTGTTTCACATTGATGGATGTGGTGCTCAAAGTGGCCTTAACACCACTATAACCCTGGAGCAAAACGCCCTGTTTCTCGTTGACCACAGCGTAGGCAGTGACTGCAGGGTGGTGACTGACCTGTTCTGACAAAAGAATGGTTTCGGCATGGTCTTCGGATTCGGGCCATTTTCCCACGAAAACTTCGCCGAGAAACGGGTTAAGCGGCTTCTTTTCGCTTCCGACCGACTCATTACGAGAGCAGTATTGAGACCTGAGCGTGGAGATGAACCAGCGAGTGACGCTGATGACTCTTTTGAGGGCCATGGCTTCTTTCTCCGTGTTGGAGGCGTTTTCGCCCGCGGTTTCTGAAAGGGGGGCAACAAGGAGTCCGGGGTGTTCGGCCCAGTACTGTGAGAATTCCACGAGGGAAGTGGCCAGGAGGATGAACGGGGGTGCTGTGAGCGAGGCTATGTCGCCGTTGAACAGAGCGATTGATTTGAGGAACAGGGTCCAGGAGTTTGCAGACATGAGGATGAAATAAAATAAAGAGTGAAAATCGAACTCAAATGAACTTCACGAGCGAACCAACTTCACGAGCGAAGCGAGTGAAATGAGTGAGTGAGTCAATTTATAAAATATAGAGATAAGCAAGAGAATGGCTTGAGTGAGTGAGTCAATTTGCAATATATAGAGCTAAGTAAGAGAATCGCTTGAGTGAGCTTACATTATGGAGAAATTGAATGATTGAAGGAGAATGAGAGAAGGACAAGTGAAATCTCAATACATATACTGAATGAGTACCAATATTTACATAAATGATTATATATACTGAATGAGTACCAACAATTACATAATTGAGTATGTATACCGAATCAGTACCAACATTCACATAGATGATTATATATACCGAGTCAGTAGCAACATTCACATTCAGTACAAACTGTAATGAATGGGTTTAGATGCAGCTCACTATATAAAGATATCAGAACTAGTGACTGGATACTTCAGATGAGAATAAAAGATGGAAAAGACCGGGAATAAATGGAAAAATAAGAACTAATTATGTGGAAATATGAAAGAATAAGGAGTGGAAGTATGAAAGAATAAGGAGTGGAAATGGAGAAGAACAAGAATAAGGAAGGATTCGAAAAATGTAACAAAATGGATTATATCGGAATAAATGGAAGGGGTTGAGTAAGTAGATAAAGTAAAGAAGATCGAGTACTGAGGTGATGAAATAATTCAGTAATGATGACGAATGTAGAGGTAGTGGTAGTACTTGTTCAACAGGGTATTCACTTATATACGACAGGGCTAACCACTTATCTAGTTCAATCTTGTCTAATCAAAGTCAGGGTTCCGCCAGGTCCGAAATGAGAAGCGAAAGGTTATTAGTTACACAAAACTGAGGGCGAACGAACTTCATGAGCGAAGCGAATGAAGTGAGTGAGTGATTAATGAGTGATTAATGAGTGATTAATGAGTGATTAATGAGTGATTAATGAGTGATTAATGAGTGATTAATGAGCAGTGATTTATGAGTGATTAATGAGTGATTAATGAGTAGTGATTAATGAGTAGTGATTAATGAGTGGATAATTAAAGAGTAAATAATTAATGAGTAGTGATTAATGAATAAGTAATGGGTAAATATTTAATGAGTAGTGTTTAATGAGTAGTGATGTAAGAACCCTGTATTTTTGTAGTGGTTTTAAACTAGTAAAGGTCATCATGTTATTGTATTAGTTGAGGGTTTTCGACTAAGATGTGAGGTGAGGTTCAATATTACTGTATTGGTATTCTGCCTATGTACCTCGTCTATATACATCTGTATTAGTATTCCGTTTATCTAATTGTGTTCCAAATTTTCTCTACTTAGTATTCTCCATATAATCCATATTTCCTCTATATTCTTCAGTATTAGTATTCTCTATATAATCGATATTGCCTCTATATACGTCAGTATTTGTATTCCCTCTATATAATGTCCATATTCCCTCTATATAGTTCTCTTCGTATTCTCTCTGTCAACATTTCCTCTATACTTCTCCATTTTTCCACTATGTTTTTCCCCTCACTAATTACTAATTGTATATCCTAGTGTTTTTTATCCTAGTATGTTCTTCCTCTCCTGTTCTCCCATTATTAACCAAATATGAAACTCACTAACTCACTAACTCATTAACTCACTCACTAACTCACTAACTCACTCACCAACTCACCAACTCACTAACTCACCAACTCACTAACTCATTAACTCACTCACTAACTCACTAACTCACTAACTCATTAACCCACTAACTCACTAACCCACTAACTCACTCACTAACTCACTCGTGAAGTTTGTATTTACCAGTACCCTAAAGCTCCAATGCAAAATGAACGTGGCTTTTACCAATTCGCTCCCGTTGATGGTTTTGTCTATCGGCTCTAACTACTGCATATCATTAAGGGACGGATATAACTATATACTGCATATAAATCTTTGACACAATGCCCAACAATTGTTGCTGATAGAAATTCTAGAAACGTTTGACGGGGGCAGTACTGAGAACGAGGGGAGAGGAGAGATTTCTATAAAGAGAAAGAGATTAAAAAGGAGATTAGAGAAGGAGATTCTTATAGAGAGATCTCTATTAAGTAAAGAGCAATTCCTATAGATTTCTATAAAGAGAATTAAAGGGGAGAAAGAAAAATAAACTCTTAAATAATTAGAGAAATTCTATAAAACACAGATTCTATATAGGAAAGTAACAGAAGTTTCATACGGTTGTTATATCCCTTACACTCATTTCCCTATAGTTTTTGATCTATTGACTGAGATTTGTCAATCTTGTTCGGTAGTGTATGTCAAGTATTTGTTCAATTGACATTTTGTACGTAGAAGTCCCCGGTGAGTACCTGGTAGTGATATTTATATGGTTCTTAAAGTGATGAAGTTTATTCACTCATTTAGCTCTTTATATCTATTGACTTAATCAATATACATTTTCTTCACACTTGAATCTGTACATTTTCACACTCGAATCTGTACAACTATATTCACTCATTCAATCAGTACAATTATATTCACTCATTCAATCAGTACACCTATTCACTTCAAATCTCTAATTCCAACTCATTTAGATCTCTATTCAATCAGATCTCTACAATATCAATCACTCACCTAGATCGCCTTAATCCAGAACTTCCACTACCTATCTTTACATCTTTTGTCTTTATTTCTATTCATTACTTTCCTAATATTTATTCCTATTATTTCATTTCTATTCATATTTCCTTCCTTTCCTTCAAGTGAAGTTCGTTCAGTTGATCTAATGTAACTCACTCACTCACTGACTTCAGTTACCTTTGAATGTTCGCTCACTCACTCACTTCGCTCGTGAAGTTCGTTCAGTTACCTTGGAAGGTTTGTCCACTCACTCACTTCACTCGCTTCGCTCGTGAAGTTCGTTCGCTCTTCAAAACCTCACAATCAGCTTCCCACTTCCTCCCATGGCTCCCAAAAACTTAGCCAAATCTCCATTCACTTCAACAGTCTTGACAGACTTCGCAGGAATCTTAATAACCTTGTCCTTATACAACTTGGTCACAGCTTCAGTCAACTTGGCCTTGGTCCCAGGGTAAGCCTTCAAATTATAACTCAACCAGTAACTCACAGTACTGATGTTCTTGAACAATTGGTCACCAAGAGAGTATCTCACCTGCGGGTCGCCAGACATAGCACCATAAGTAACAAGAATTCCACTGTGGCTCAAACACGAAACAAGACGCGCAACAGTGTCACCACCAACAGCATTGATAGCAAGTCTGAAACGACCATTTCCAGAAAGTTCAGGCAACTTCTTGACAAAATCATCTGCCATGAACTCAGACTCAGAAACAACCTTGGTGGCTCCAAGTTCATACAATTCAGCAATTTCCTCCTCGGATTTGCCATCTCTCACAATAGAAAGAGTCTTAACACCAGATGCACGTGCAATCTGTGTCAAAAACTGACTCACTTGCGAATTGCCCGCATTCTGAACAATCCAGTCTCCTTCAGCCCAGTCCTGCACATAGTTGTGGAACAATTCGTATGCAGTTGGTGGGTTGACGGAAATAGTTGCAGCCTCTTCCACAGAGAGATCTTTGTCGACTTTAAAAACGGATTGAGCGTCAACCAACGCGTGCAGTCTCCAAGTACCAAAGCTGATACCATTTGGAATCACGTGATCTCCAATAGCGAGGTCACAGACCTCTGGACCGACGTGCAAAACTTCGAAAGCACCCTCGAAACCACCGACCATGGTTTCTTTACCACCGGTGTTGTCCAATGGTGCGATGTTTGGCTCGGAGGGGTAGATACCTCTAATCAGAACAATGTCCGAAGGGTTGATTGGGGCACCCAAGGACTTGAGCACGACTTGCTTGGGCTGCAATTTTGTCTCATCGATTTCCAATTTGGAGACCTCGAGAACAGAGGCAAGTGGTCCCTTTTTGTCGAATGTGATAGCGTAACCGTTGATAGTCATTGTTTGTTTGGTGGGGAAGTGTACTGGGTGAATGTCTGGTTTTATATGCTTTTTCGCAGCCACGAATTGCTGGAAAATTCCACCGGCTGACAAATCTCGGAGATAAAAGGTGGGACAAAGTCGGCAGGAAAGGGTCGGGGTCAGGGGTGTTGAAATGTTGGAATTGTGTTCGTTAATGCCGGGGGGCTTAGTGAGTTTGTATCTTTTGAGAAGGATATGGTGAGTGTTTTTTGGGTTGGGTGTGCTTCATGACATCGGCAACTAAAATCTATTTTACCTGAAATTGCACAAAGACATATACCCGAGATGACTGAACGAGCGAACGAACTTGACGAGCAAAGCGAGTGAAGTGAGTGAGTGGACAAACCTTCCAAGGTAACTGAACGAACTTCACGAGCGAAGTGAGTGGGTGAGTGAGCTTAGTATAGAAAGGTGATTACTGAATGAGTGAACACATGTTATATACAGATATCTAAACGAAATTTTATATATAAGTCAGTCAGTCAGTCAGTCAATCACTTACTCAGTCACTTACTTACTCAGTCACTCAGTTGCTCACTCAGTCACTCACTTCATTCGCGTGTAAATATAGGTTTTACCTACAGATACGGACTAAACTTCTATGCCTATAGTTATCGACATGTCTACAGTTGAATACTCTACACACACTGATACACTAGTGTACAAAAACTTGTATATACTGTGTCCACTTAGCAAAACCTATATCAACACTTAAATAATAATTTGCAACCACTGTAGTATAATCACTGTAGTATCAAATTGCACCCACTTATATTCTTTGTTCACTCACTCACTCAGATAGTCTTGTTCACTCACTCTCTCAGATATTCTTTGTTCACTCACTCACTCACTTAACTCGCTTCCCTCGTTAAGTTCGTATGACCACAACTGCTGAAACTCAAAATCTTAGTGACCAAAACCACTGTTGTACCTCACTGAATTGTCTCATGGGGAATTTCTGCAATGTGCCGGATGTGTGATGTAGTTTTTAAGCACGCTCTGATGGAATGATGCTCTCCCCAAGTCCTTTAGCTCTTACTCTGGTAACGTTCTTTGGTTTTTAGGAAGTCCTTTGAAAAGTTGAAATTCAGTTCTCACTGAGTGAGTCTAAGAATCTCTTAGCTTGTGAGTTTAATTAGCCGTGTAAGTCTCTTAACTCTGGTGAGTTCATCGTGTAAGTCAGTTATAATCTTTGTCGACTCACTCATTAGTAAACTTGTTAACTTATTTAGTAAACTTGTTAACTAACCTTATGAACTCAGTTTTCAGTACCATTGTAATGATTAATAGGGACGGACGGGGGCATCAGTCTTCCGTAGTCAGAGGTGAAATTCTTGGATTTACTCAAGACTAACTACTGCGAAAGCATTTGCCAAGCAAGTTTTCATTAATCAAGAACGAAAGTTAGGGAATCGAAGATGATCAGATACCGTCGTAGTCTTAACCATAAACTATACCGACTAGGGATCGGGCGTGCTTCAATTTGACGCGCTCGGCACCTTACGAGAAATCAAAGTCTTTGGGTTCTGGGGGGAGTATGGTCGCAAGGCTGAAACTTAAAGGAATTGACGGAAGGGCACCACCAGGAGTGGAGCCTGCGACTTAATCTGACTCAACACGGGGAAACTCACCAGGTCCAGACACAATACGGATTGGCAGATTGAGAGCTCTTTCTTGGTTTTGTGGGTGGTGGTGCGTGGCCGTTCTTAGTTGGTGGAGTGATTTGTCTGCTTAATTGCGATAACGAACGAGACCTTAACTTTTAAATAGGCACGCTAGCATTTGCTGGTGCTGCCTTTTTAAAAGGGCTATCTATGTCAAGTAGATGGAAGTTTGAGGCAATAACAGGTTTGTGATGCCCTTAAACGTTCTGGGCCGCACGCGCGCTACACTGACGGAGCCAGCGAGTCTACCTTGGCCGAGAGGCCCGGGAAATCTTGTGAAACTCCGTCGTGCTGGGGATAGAGCATTGCAATTTAGTAAACTTGTTAACTTACTCATTTAGAAACCTTATTAACTCACTCACTTCACTCGCTCCGCTCATTCAGTGATTAACTCTTAAGTTTACACCTTTTATCTCTGAAATTCATTTCCATGGTGAAAGACCAATCGTACGAAATTCTATGAAGAAAGTTCACTTGTTGCACATTTCTTCCATGATGAAATTCACTCGGACTCATTCAGATTCTCTTCTAGCATGGAATTCACTCGGACTCAGATTCTCTTCAACCATGAAATTCACTCGGACTCAGATTCTCTTCCATCATGAAAATCAGTTAGTCAGTCAGTCCTCAATCAGTCACTCACGCGCTTTGTTCGTGTGAATAATTGCACCCACTTACTCATTCGTTCGTGAAGTTTGGATGACATTCACTAACTCACTTGTGCGTGAAGTTTGGATGAAATTCACTCACTTTACTCGTTCGTGTAGTTTGAATAAAATTCACTCTCACTCACTCACTCGTTCGTAAAGTTTAGTTTGAATAAAATTCACTTACTCACTCGTTCGTAAAGTTTAGTTTGAGTAAAATTCACTCACTCACTCACTTACTCACTCACTTTACTCGCTTCGCTCTTAAAGTTCGTTCGTTCGTTCATTCGTCATATCTTCACATACACCCCCCTCCCGTCAAGCTCAACAGCAACACCCACAAAAACAAACGTATACACCACCAAAACCCCAAAAGAAACAAAACGACTGGCATCCAAAGTATTCATGCTCATATTGACCAAACCCGTCAACAAGTTGCCCAAGAGAAAAACTAGCAATCCATTCAGGTTGATAGCCTCAAACGTCTTGAGCGAAACCCGACTGGGCACACACTCATCAATCAAATTGTAGCCCAAGAGAAATACCGCATTGAATGAAACAACCCAGAGAACATAGGGAAAGTTGGCCAAGCGCCTGCTCACATTCGAGAAGTGCACCAGCGTGCAAACCAAGTAAAAAAGTACCTGATAAAATACAGACGTAATAATAAGACCTTTAGTAGTGGAAACCGAAAGACCCATGTTTTTCGACCCAGCACGAACACCCCCTCGGTTCAACACAAACAAGTTGTTTCTTGTCGCACGAGAGGGAAGAACAAACGAACCGAAGGACTGACCAAATATGAAGATGCTCAAGTAGCCCGCAAACGAAAAAATACCCTCCTTGTTCATAGACAAAAGCGAGTCCATCCTGTTATCAGACCTCAAAACGTAAATAAGCCCTCCATTGGCCAAGACAAACTCGTGCAATAGCGAGATGGCAAATGCCACAAGTGCACGAGGAAGTGCGTGTAATACAGGATCAAGCACAGCAAGCACAATTGGCAAAAGTCCCAAGGTGAAGAAAAAATTCCAGTGAACACCGTACTCAGTCACATGTTCCTGATATTCCAACAGTTTCACACTGAGACAACGCGCAATACCGAGAAACAACAACGGAAGGGCTTTTACCGAGGAGGTTTTAATCAAGGTAGCCCATGGGGTACGTGCGCTTTTGAGAAGTGCACGTGACAGCACCAACCCCATCAGGAAGACAAACGATCCCACGCCCATGTCCATCAATGAGGTTCCCCAAGTTTCGACTTTGGCGAAACGGCGAGGAAAAAGTGGAAAATCGACGGCGAGGATGGACACATTTGTGATGACTAACATCAGTGCACGGTATGCGGTGATGAATGGTTTGCGAGGGAGAGAAGAGGTTGTTTCCTTTGTTTTCTGATTAATTGTAGATTCCCTTTTTTCCTCATTTTGGGGTGATATCTCTATCCTCTTGTCCTTCTTTCCACTTAGTTTTTCCTTTCCACTTATATGTTTTCCCTTTCCACTTATATGTTTTCCCTTTCCACTTTGTTTTTCCCTCTTTCCCTTTCTAACCAACCATGTCATCACTGCAGGAACTAGAATGAGGGCATGTAACATACCGATGTTGTTGCTGTAGATGGTTACCAGACACAAGACTGCGAGACAATTGAGCAAGTAGTCGATTGTGGGCGAATTTGAGTCGAGTGTGCGGTAGAGAAGATATGATGAAAGGGCAACGGTGGTGACTGCGTAGATTTCAGGCATTGAGCCTCCATGGAGGTCGCTAACGAACAGTTCTTTTTGAGCTTTTGACATGTGGAGGTTTGAGAAGGTTTTATGAGAAGGTTATTATGGTTGACTTGATTCAAACAGGTGGTGTTATTTTGAGTGTTTAGATATCTTTAATAGTTGGATTGGTGATAGTAGGATCTTGGTGATGGTTGGATTGGTGATGGTTAGATCTTGGTGATAATTGGATCTTGGTGATAGTTAGATCTTTGCGATTGTTAAATCTAGTAATCTGCTTTATATCTTTTAGACCGTCAACTTTGGTGTTCGATCGACGTCTATTCTTGATCCTGGGATTGTTTGAACCTTTTCTTTGGTATAAGATCTGTGTAGTAAAAGATCTAGAATAGGATCCAGATTAGTACAAGATCAGTGTAGTGTAAGATCTAGTATAAGATCAGTATAAGATCAGTATAAGATCGTGAGTTATGGGTACGTTGTAGTTGAGTAGGCCTTTAATAAAGTCAAGTCTATCAACTTCGAGAATGTTTTCTTCTGTTAATGTTTCAGCTTTGTTGATGTGATTTTATGTCTTGGTTTAGCCTAGTCTTTAGTCTTATAACCTTGTTGTAATCCAATCTTTAGTCTTGTAACTATGTTGTAGTCCAGTCTTTCTAGTCTCTGTTTATCTTTGATTAGTCTAATTGTTTATGTTGTAGTCGTATCTTTGTCAAATAATGCCTCTGCGTTGAGTATGACACTATATCAATCTGACACTAATATATGATGGACTTTCGTCTTTGGTGTGTAGTGTAATGCCCTTAATCTATTCCTAAGTCTGCAAACGTGGATTTTTGAGTTCAAGTTCGAATATCGTGAAAAATACGAACGAACGAACTTCACGAGCGAAGCGAGTGAAGTGAGTGAGTGAGTGAGTGATTAGTGAAAGAGTGAGTGAGTGAGTGAGTGAGTGATTAGTGAAAGAGTGAATGAGTGAGTGAGGTTACCTTATTATAGATAGCTGAAGTGAGTGAGTGAGTTAGTTAGTAAGTGAATGAGTGAGTGAGCGAACTGTTTTTCTA
This sequence comes from Kodamaea nitidulidarum, assembly GCA_030674215.1. Lineage (NCBI taxonomy): Eukaryota > Fungi > Ascomycota > Pichiomycetes > Serinales > Debaryomycetaceae > Kodamaea > Kodamaea nitidulidarum. The sequence goes on from JAJLWI010000041.1 coordinate 46,818, forward strand.
GGCTTGACTCATTTATATACGCTTGAATTCATGCTGTTTTGCAAAATTGTCTATCTATTCGATTGACCAAATTGGTGAAACAAAAACGAACTGAATGAGTAAGTGAGTGAATGAGTGAATTCAAAGATTGCTCGTGAAGTGAGTGAATTGAAAGATACTCGTGAAGTTTGTTGCTGTGGTTCTACTTTTGCGGAGGACCTTAATTATTTTACTCTATTTTCTATTCTTGTATTTCTATTCTTTAGTATTTCTATTCTTTAGTATTTCTATTCAATTTCAGTATTTCTTATATATTAGTATTTCTAGTCTTTAGTATTTCTATTCGTTTTCAGTATTTCTATTCTTGTTCTTTAGTATATCTGTTCTCTAGTATATCTGTTCTCTAGTATATCTGTTCTCTAGTATATCTGTTCTTAAGTATTGTTCTTTAGTATTGTTCTTTAGTATTTCTGTTCACTCGTTCTTAGTATTTCCGTCTTACTCTACTTTTCTGTCACTAATTTTCTCGTTATTCTCGCTAATTTCATTTTTGTTTTCCAGTATTTCTTACTCTCAGTACTATCAGTACTCTCAAAAATCTTCTCTATTACCTAAGTACTCACAATATATATTCTCTTAATAGAAACATATTCTCTTACTAACATATTCTCTTACTAACATATTCTCTCACTAACATATTCTCCAGTATTCTCAACATTCTCCCGATTCATTTTTCTATCTCGCTTATTTTCTCTTATCTTCACCCAACATTATATTCATTTATCTCCATTTCTTTCCATCACTTCATGATTTATTCTTTCACCATCTCATCTTTCATCATCTCTTCTTTCATCTCTTCTCTCATCATCTATCTTCATTACTTCTTCGTTTACTCTCTCCACTCACTTCCATTTCTCCACTCTTTTTTTCCTCCTTTTCTTAAATCTCTTCCTTTTCTTTAATCTCTCTTCCTTTCCCTTCCATGGACGACTACAACCTCTCAGAAGAGGCCCTCTTCTCGGACTCCGACAACGCCCTGCAGAGCTCCATCGACATCAACCGCAGAAAACACTCCCCCAAAAAACAATCCCCTCCAACAAAACGCCACCGAAAATCAGAAAGCGATAAACTGCGCCGCAGATACCTGACCCCAGGAGCAAGCAGCGAGGGCTTGGGCGCAGGTTACACACTGGCCCCAGCAGCAGGAAGAGTCTTCCGAAACCTCCTCATCTTGGAGGACAACCTCAGGCAACAGGTCATCCAACAGCGAAACATGCGTCGCAAATACCTCACGTTCCTCGCAATCTTGTGTCTGATGATTGCCTCTATATCACACCATTTGTTCTACACATCAGAAACCGGAACTCGACGTGTAGTTCTTCAGTTTGTGCTCTTGGCCCTCTTGGTCACTTTGATGCTCTATCATCTTAGTGGGGAGTACCAAAAGACCATCGTGCTACCGCGGAAATTCCTCAGTCTGACCAACAAGGGCTTACGTCAGTTGAACGTGCGTCTCGTGAAGATCAAAACCCCGTATTCCGACCTGGTAGTGGACTTTATGCGCGAAGTTGGACTTGTGGGTGCGGAAATGTGCTTGAAATCGTTGCACAAGGTTTATCCGCTGACGTACCTTAACCGCGCGCTGAAGTTGGAGTGTTTTTTGCGGCTGTGGCAGCTGTATTGCCAGCCACGCGTGGGGATTAATGATGTCAAGCTCATTTTGAATTCGCGGGCTTTTAATACTGATGTGAGGGAGGGTTGGGAGTTGTATCGTAGTGAGTTTTGGGCACGTGAGGGTGTTCGCCGGCGTGCGAGTGTGATGGCGTTTAGGGACAAGAAGAAGAAGCGGAGGGTGAGTGAGCGGACTCCACGAGCGACCGAACTGAACGAGTGACCGAACTTCATGAGCGAAGCGAATGGAGTGAGGGGGTGAGTGAACCTACATTATACACAGAGGTAACTGAACGAGTGAGCGGACTGAACGAACAAAGTGAGTGAAGTGAGTGAGTGAGTGAGCTTACTTATGAGAGGTTAACAGAATGAGTGAACCTACATCATAGGAGAAGCTATCCAAACGTGTGAACCTACATAGGAGAGGCTACCCGAACGAGTGAACCTACATCATACACAAAGATAACTGAACGAGTGAGCGGACTGAACGAACAAAGTGAGTGAAGTGAGTGAGTGAGTGAGCTCACATATGAGCGGTTAACAGAATGAGTGAACCTACATCATAGGAGAGGCTTACAAAACGTCTGAACCTACATAGGAGAGGCTACCCGAACGAGTGAACCTACATCATACACAGAGATATCTGAACGAGTGAGCGATTTTCACTCACTTTGTTCGTGAAGTCATTGAGTGAGTGAGCTTACATTATGGAACTAGCGATATTATGAGAGGCTAACTTCATGCGAACTCTCTCACCCCACGAGCGAAGTGACTCAAATATACTAGCAGAGCAAAGGAACATCATTTATAAATGGATATTATACTGCTTTACGATACTTTTCATGATCTATGTTTACGAACTGAACGATCTAAGCGAGTGAAGTGAGTGAGTGAAGGTAAGTGAGTGACTTAGTGAACTTATCAAAATTGAGTGACAGTTCATCTTATCATAATACGGTTCATCATATGGTTCATCTTATCATCATACGATTAATCATGACTGTTCACCATTCACCACAACAATTCATCATGCGATCGTACACCATACGACCCCTTATCATTTCTTCAACCGTCCATCAATTTATGGTACCGCTCAATGCATTCCATTTCTGACACCATCTTCAATGCCTGCGATAATACACCTTTCATGCAAGTAACAGAAGAGCAAATGATACTTTAAAATTGAAAGCCCGTATCACACCTTCTTGAAGCACAGCACATTTATCAACCCGTGGCCATCATCGCGGCAATTGTGATGGCTGCCATAGGTGTTATCACCATATGGTTCGGGTTCCATGGCATGCTTATGCCAGCACTCATCAATGTAGCCCAAGTACATTTGTAGGTGGCTCCCGCGCTCATCAAATTCTAGTTGCATCCTAGATACAATTGTATTACACTTGGGAATCCGAAAAGGGTGGAATCCCCAATACGGGGGAGCGTTGAGTGTGGACTTGTGATAAATGAGAGCAAAAGGGTATCATGTTGGAACCAGATAGGGACAGTCATACCAGGTTATATATCCGGCATCATGACCATCGGAGGACCTGTTAATAGACGATTTCATTGTGACCGGTATCGTAATATGGCAAATAAAAAATACAGAGACAACTGGACGAACCAGCAAGTGAGTGAACAAAGGTTCAATACAGAGATAACTAGAAGAACGAGCAAGTGAGTGTGTGAGTGTGTGAATTAAGGTCCAATACAGAGAGTTCGTCAGAGCACTGATTAGAAGCTTGGGGTGTACCTACGATGGCATGAATAGTATCATGTTATACTGCCGTTTTTTATCAGACAATTACCCATGTTAATACGTGTTGATACTCATCTATGTCAACAACATCCGTTTGCAAATGTGTTGATAACTACGTGAATGTCACTCACGTCGGTGATGATCCATGTTGGTGATGATCCATGTTGGTGATGATCCATGTTGGTGATGATCCATGTTGGTGATCATATATGTTGGTCATCTTTCATGCCATTAATTACCCATGTCGATACTCACACGTTGATCATCTCCTAAATGCACAAACACCCATGTCAATCATCCATATTGATACTCATCGACACCAATCACCTCCCTCTACCTCTTCCAGTCCCTCCAATAACAACCTATCCCCCATTTTTTGAAAGTTTAACGGTATTATCATTATCCCAATGGCATCACTACTCTTTCACTCACTCACACCCTGCACTTGCAAAGTATCATTCAGCAATTCCTCACTCAATGTATGTTCATTCACTCACTCGCTTTGCTCGTGAATTAGTTGGAACGCTCAATGTCTGAGTCTTGTGTTAGAACTCCCGACGGAACGAACGAACGAACTGAATGAGCGAAGCGAGTGAAGTGAGTGAGTGAGTGAACTTTCATATAACAGGATTTTGAACGAACGAACGGACTGAGTGAGTGAACTTTAATATAACAGAGGATTTAAACGAACGAATGGACTGAGTGAACAATGTTCTCTGGAACATGGTCTGAGAAAGGGCGATAGTAAAATACCCTTTTATGCAGGTTGATTTCTTGTATCCCTCGATATGCGTATCTACATGCTCATAATACTGCCAATGCTTTAAAGAGCACACAATAACACTGTATCAAGTTGGCAATCTTCCATGCCATTTTCCTTTTTGACCTCGATGAATACGAATAACGACTAAACGATTGTAAGTAGAATAAAAGCCGTTCGAGATAACTGAATGAACTCGAGCAGAGAGAGAGTGTGTGAGTGAACAAACATTATATATAGAGATAACAGCGAGTGAGTTCGTTCAGTTATAATATTTAATGTTTGTTCACTCACTCACTCGCTCTACTCGTGGGTGAACAAACCTATAAAAAAATTTGTATATGGAATTACTTTCATTTAAAATTCTCCTTCCAGATAGTACTCAGTTTTCATGGCATTAACAAAAAATCTTGTAATAATTTGCAGCCAGTAAACTGAAAGCAAGCTATGAGCAGTATACAAGAGGCACTTTGAGAAAAATCGCTATGCTTATTCTGGCGATATGGAGGCATCCATATCGAAAGGATGTCTAAAGTAACAATTGTAAAAGCAAAGTTGGGAAAATCTGTCCGCATATAAACCATTGAATTTGTTCAGAAGGAATGAAAGGTATGAGATTGAGAAGAGACATGAGGTTGTTTCAAGATGACAGGAGAAGGTATCTCTATTTTTAATGATTCCTGTGATAAACGTTTTATAGATATTCTCAACTCCAAACTACTGCAATTATTTAGTATATTTCCAACTCCATACTGCTGCAATTATTAATACAATAATGTTCGTTCGCTCCTTCAGTTACCTCTCCAATGATGTAAGTTCACTCACTCACTCACTCACTCGCTTCGCTCGCTCGTACATTCGTTCATTCACCTCATGTTTATAAAAAATTCACACCACCTTTACACAATAGGTCACACCTGCTAGTTCATGGGCTATTATACAATACTGTGAATACAGCTCACATCACTCATTAAATTAATGAGTTTGCTAGTGTCATAGCTGGAATATACACCCACGTTCTTCGTTAGTATCTAAAGCTCTTCGTATAGCATACAAAGGCAAATTTCCAGGTCATAGGAGTTCTTGGGACTAGCATCTCAGTTGGTGCCGTTCTCTGTACAGATCTGGATTGATATAAAAAGAATTGTATTGCTTTATCGAAAAACAAAACTCTTCACATACCAATAAGTTCTCAAGACACTTTGGATAGGCTTTTGCAATCATTGATTTTAGGCAGACAGCCAGTTAGAAACTTACTACTCACTTACTTGTTCATTCATTTCGTTTGTTCTGGAAATGTCTTATGAAAGTTCGTTTGTTCAGATATCTTCAAATATCTCTATATACATTTCGACATAAGGTGTTCACTAACTCACTCGCTCTGCTCGTTCGTTCGTTCAGTTATCTCTATATATTTTTAGTTCACTGACTCACTCACTCACTCGCTTCGCTCGTTCGTTCGTTCGTTCAGTTCGTTCGTTCAGTTCATTCGCTCGATAAATTAAAATTATTTTTCACCTCATCTCATCATGCCCCAACCATCGCGCAAAACAAAGAGAACGTGGAGAAAGAACATCGACATCGCCGATGTTGAAGCAGGACTCGAAGAGTCGCGTGATCATGAGGTTCTTGTTGGCAAGGAGGACCACGACAACGGGTTTGTTATCGACTCTTCCGCCAGTCGCGATGGGCATCGCGTGAAAAAATCAGGAACAGCAGAGATCCTCGCCAACAAATCCAAGGTTCCTGCCGTGGTGAATCCCCGTGCTACACAGCAGAAGCGCGAGGTCAAGAAGCCCCTCAAAAGAACCGATTACCTTAAATTGGTCAAGTTGGCCGGTGGAAGAAATAAAGATGAAAGCACTCATGTGAATAGAATTAACGAAGATGGTGTTGTTAGTAATGCCACTGACGATTTATGGGGTGCTCCAGCACCTAAGCAGACCCCAATAGCCGAGTTTAGTGCCACCAATGAAAGAACAACCGCAACTGTGATTCCACCAACATTGAAGCAAAAACCTGTGGTGATCAAAAAGAACGAATTGACAGAGAAGAAGATCCATGAAGGAAAATCGTACAACCCCAGTTTGGATGCATGGAAAAAACTCATAAATGAGGAGTACGACGTGGAATTCGAAAAGGAAGCAAATCGCCAGCGTATAATCGATCATCAGGAGAAAATTCGTGAGTTGATGGTTGCTTTGAAGGATGAGGAGTTGGATGAAGTCGATGACATGGGCAAAGCTATAGTGGAAGAAAAAGAGGAAGTTGAGACCGGAGATTATAGGTTATCGGCAAACCCACCCAGTAACAACATACTTAAGAACCGTGTGATTCGCAACAGAGAAAAACGTGAAAAGCGTGCTAGGGAGTTGGAGGAAGAAATTGCTGCTCTTAACAAAAAGTTGGAGGATTTGGAAAACTTGGATAAGATTTTGGCTGCTCAAGAGCAAAAGGGTCCTCCAAAGAAGAGAGTGAGAAAAGGACCTTCGAAGTTTTCCAAATATGATATTGTGGAAGCGCCTTTGGAGGTTAAATTGTCGGACGAGATGACGGGCAGTTTGCGTACTTTGAAGGCTGAGGGAAACTTGTTGTATGATCAAATGTTGAATTTGCAGTCTAGTGGTAAGGTTGAGGCAAGAGTACCTGTCGCCAAGCTGAGGCGTTATG
>JAJLWI010000041.1:53753-117053 GCA_030674215.1 Kodamaea nitidulidarum
TATAAGGATTTCAGGTAATGAGATTGAGAAGTGGACGTATAAGGATTTCAGGTAATGAGATTGAGAAGTGGACGTATAAGGATTTCAGGTAATGAGATTGAGAAGTGGACGTATAAGGATTTCAGGTAATGAGATTAAGGATTGCCTAAGAAGGGGTTGTGAGGGGCAGATTTTGAATAATGGTTTGAAATGAAGGGTTACGTGCGTGGAGAGATTATATTGGGATTGTAAGTGATGTTTTTAGGAACTTTAGGTAATGGGTTTGATGAAAGTTGATTAACGATGAGAGTTGATTCTGAAGAAAGTTGATTCTGAAGAAAGTTGATTCAAGAAGAAAGTTTTCCGAAGAAAGTTGTTTCAGTTGATTCACGAACAGGGGATTTTTTTCAGAGATAATCAAAGCACAATTGGTAAAGCTCGCTGAGATTCACGTTAAATGAGTCATTAAGATATGAGTTGGGCGAATGGTTAACAGATTTAGAACTTTACGTATCAAGGTATTATAAGGAACGAATTGAGCTTTTGAGAGTTGGAACCTCCCAGTAACCTAAATAACCTACAGATCCGACTGACTTGAAAAGGTCTGAAGAGGGTTTGATCAGTTGGAACTTCTGCATAGTTTGATGGTGATTGTATCAGTTTAAGGGAAGGTTTGGATGAAAGTTATGATGTCATCTTGTTGGTTTGATATTCAGTTTATGTGGTTGAAACGGGATTTAAGAAAGTGTAGTATGTTTAATAAGATTGTTAGGATTAGGGTTATTTTAAGATTGAGTATTAAGCATCAGGTTTCGAAGTAATTCAACTATTTAAGGCATATGGTTGAATATCAAAACTTTTGAAATGATTAATACCATAATGTTCAAGTATGTATAGGGGTAAATGTTATCAACGGTTACTTTACTTGGGTGCAAAAAAAGAAATGGGAACATATTACGAGCAGTGAGTGAGTGAGTGAGTGAGTGAGTGGGTGAGTGAGTGAGTGGGTGAGTGAGTGAGTGAGTGAGTGAGTGAATACTCAAGTGAGTGTGCAATGATGCACCATTACCTCAGTATCATATTGTGTTATATTAATCATCATTGAATTATAATTCATTCACTCGTTCAGTTACCTTTGTAATGTTCATTCACTCACTTACTCACTTCACAAGCAAAGTGATTGAAGTCGTTATAATCATTTATCCAACACACTACTATCAACCGACCAAAAACCATCTTCATATGCCCAATACTGTATACCTTTGCAGATATAGTCAGTACAATAAAATGAATGGTAAAGTAAGAGTTGGCTTATTCCGCTATTTTAGACTCATGAAGGGAAGTGCAGTGATGGGTTGACTTTTCTACTTTGGACTCACAAAATGGAAGTACAGTAAGAGTTGACTTTTTCACTTCGTACTCATAGATTGGAAGTGCAGTGAAGAATTGAATTCTCTTTTTACTGAATAAACTGGACTGACTTCTAGTCAAAGCTTATAGAGAACATAACCCCCGAACATACGGTGAACTCGAAACCGATTACAAAAGCGACTTCCCCCATTGGTTGTGCATTTGTATATATTGCGACATTGTCGTTCGGGTTGAGCACGACATTTATGGGTGCAAAATGACGGATGAAGAGGCTTTGAAGCTGCTAAATGCGGGTCTCGAAACGTATCATACGTTAGCACGAGTTCGGTTTTGGTATAGCACTTTTGCATCTCTTGGTTGATTCTTACCTTCGATCTTGGTGTTATGGTTTCGTACAACTTTTTTCATTGACTGTTCGAATAGTTTCGAGTTACATTCTTTTGCTACTGCTTTACTATTTTAGAATTTACCGAATCACACCGTGAATCATTGCTATGCTGTTTGTTGAAGGACGAACGAACTTCGTGAGCGAAGCGAGTGAAGTGAGTGAGTGAGTGAAATTACATTATATGGAGATATAACTGAATGTGAGTGAAAACATTATATAAAGAACTGAAGCTGTGAGCAAACTTACATTTTATGGGTGTCTATCCTTTACTTGAGTTTAATACTTTTAGTTTACATCACTCGTCAGCCTTTGAAGACATGAATGCAATTAACTCGCTTTGCTTGTTGAGTGAGTTAGTGAATGTATACAGAGATAACTGAACGATTGAGCGAACTGAACAAGCAAAGCGAGTGAGTGAGTGATATTGTTTATAGATCTTGATCTCAATAATAATAATGATTTATAAATAGTAAATTGCTCCGCTTGTTCAGCCGGTGGTAGTAATAGCTTCTGCCAAGATGCCTCCTTAATACGAGCAGTTATATAAAGTAGTTTATTCTAATGCTCTTCACTATTAGGTAGTAGATGATTCTTTTAAAAAAGCTAGCTAGGCTCTATTTATACTTATCAGTAATCCACAGGTTCAGGGTTGAGCGTTGTACAATGAACTAACAGTACATATTGAGCTTGTAGAGTGAACAGTACATATTGAGTGAGCTTGTAGAATGAGCAGTACATATTGAGTGAGTTTGTAGAATGACCTAACAGTACATATTGAGTGAGCTTGCTTTCTCTTCAGTAATAAGAATTATCCGGTCGCTTGGATTTAAATATGAATAAATCTTCGTGTATCTTCATATATTTGGAAAGCTGCAAAATTTGCTTATTTAAACCAATTGATACAAATACTTTGCGGTGCACTCCAGTTACTAGCTAAATACTATAGATGAGCAAATTTTTAAGCCTTTCAATTACTAAAGCAAGCTCTACGTGCACTAGGATGAATGTGCAAGTGAAAAAAGTAGTCAGATTTTATATTCTTTCCACGAACGAAGTGAGTGAAGTGAAGTTTGTTGGGTCATAATGTTTGTTCGCTCATTCAGTTATTTCTTACTATATTGTAAGTTCAGTCACTTAGTCACTCACTTCACTCGCTTTGCTCGCTCATTCGCTCATTCGCTCAGTAATCGCTGACTCGCTCGTTCGTTTAGTTATCTCACTTGATTTTTCAATTCATAGTCAGATATTCAATCCATACTTGATGCCAATGGTATGGCCCGTGCCTTCTTCATACACAAATATCCTCATTCCACCCGAGCTAGTCTTTCTGGGGCCATAGGTTAACTTAGAGAAGCTCTAGGGCCTTTAATATAACACTTATATTGGTCTTATCTGCAGTCCCAATAAATATAGTACCTTACATTGTAGATTCGATGCCATCACCAGTATATCATTAGTATACCATTACTAGTCCATTGTACCCACCCGCTCAATCATCATATCACTCAGCTAAGTACTGACCCAATTACTTATTGTACTGACTTGGTCACTGATTGTACCACTCATTCATTGTACTCAGTATTCACTCAATGTACTCACTATTTCACTCATTGTATTCACTATTTCACTCATAGTATTCACTCAATCACTCAATCACTCAATCACTCCTTCTACCTACTTAATGACTAACCCACTCACTCATTTTACTCACTCACTCACTCACTCACTTCGTTCGCTCGTTCAGTTATCACATATATAATGAAAGTTCACTCACTCACGCACTTCACTCGCTTCGCTCGTGAAGTTCGATCGCTCGTCAAGTTCGATCGTTCGTGAAGTTCAATCGCTCGTTCAGTTCATTCCCCTCCCTACATCATCATAACTCTCCTCTATTATACCTACTTACCATGGAATAAACCAAAAATCATTCAACTTCTCATGAGAAATCCCATGTTCCACTCACATATCCTCTGTACAAACGTTCTCTCAAACTGAAGAACTGGTCTCTGTATGGTGTGTAGTACCTCTGCAACTTCAAGTCAGATGTGGCAAAAGACTCTGGAGCAACTGGCTCATGCAGCTGGCCTCTGGCAACTCCAGTCAATAAAAAGTCGCGCTTCATCTGGCGTTCATCCCACCCATCCAAGTCAAATCTATCCTTCTTCCAACCGTTGTCCCAGTATCTAATGAAACCAACACCATGGCCTGCAAGACCAAAGAATGCGGTCATGATCGCGTACGGCAACAAGCCCTCAAATGGCACTGGCATGTCGATGTGTTGAAATTTACTTTTTCTAATTGGTTTAGAGATTTATCACGTGTGGGAAGAGGTTATGAGCGAACGAACTTCACGAGCGAGCAAAGCAAGTGAGTGAGTGAGTGAACTTTCATAATATATGTGATAACTGAGCGAATGAGCGAACTTCACGAGCAAAGCGAGTGAGTGAGTGAGTGAAATTTCACAATATATGTGATAACTGAGCGAATGAGCGAACTTCACGAGCAAAGCGAGTGAGTGAGTGAGTGAGTGAACAAACAGTATAGTGATAACTAAGTGAGTGAACAAACATTATATATGTGATAACTGAGTGAGTGAACAAACATTATATAGTAATAACTGAGTGAGTGAACAAACATTATATAGTAATAACTGAGTGAGTGAGGGAGTGAACAAGCAATATAGTGATAACTAAGTGAGTGAGTGAGGGTGGATGAGCACTATGAGAAAGGTAATGGGAACACACCCAATAATCAGTCTAAATGGACCCAATAATTTATGCCTCTGTTTGATGCAACTGTTATCGGGCCAGTGGTAAACCAGATATTGTTGGAGTATGGTAGTCCCGCAGAAGTGATGACTTGTGTTCACGTGATACAGAGTCGCGGGCACACTCACGTGTGCCATCAGTGGAGAGTAACTCCCGTGAGTATTCACGTGCTTAGTACACGTGACCACCCAGGTAAGGCATACTGTTCCCCGATTAGGGTAGGGACACGACTACAGTTATATGCAGGCACCGACATGGCTGCAACAGACCACATTGTACTGTGGCATAGTGGGAGTTGGTCGATTATGGAGTGGGTCGCGAATAGGACAGCGCACGTGATTACGTGCGCCATATTCGATGTTCCTGAGAAAGGGAGTATATATCCCATATAAAGAGATTAAGCCGAGAGATACTTTTCTAACATTACGTAAGAAAGGGGATCACAGAGTACAATACAACTCCCGAATCAGTAATAGAGCGCGAGATATAGGATCTAAGCTACTTATACTATCGAAGAGTTAAACCAGAGCATATTGACTAATTTACTCCCATATTTTGGTCAAATATTCTAAGAGAATATGCCGAAACTTGCAAACACTAGAATTATTAGAATGACTACAAGAATTGCATTACTGTATGATGGTGAGTTCAGACTAACATATCGAAGAGACATAAATTTTAATGAATAATGAAGACATCAAGGAAGAAACTTTGAACTGTATGACATTCTAAACAATCAAGATTCTTTCATAGTGAGGTGCTCTTAAGGTGAATATTTTAAATAGTACTCTAAATGATGAGGTACATAATGAATACTCAAGTCGATGGAGTACTGTGATAGTGAAGACATTTTGAATAGTGAAGCACTTTAAATAGCGAAGAGTGAGGCACTCTAAATAGTGAAGACTTTTTTGAAGAGTGAACCACTCTAAATAGTGAAGACATCTTGAATAATGATGCACTCTAAATTATTTATATTATCAGTTGTATTGGCAGTAATGTCGGTTCTAGTGCAGATTTTAGTGGTAGTAACAAATGCGGAATAAATACTTATTTTGTTCAGTTTTTCCGGACTAGATGTTCCCAGTGTAGTTATGTCACATAAACCCACAAATTGAGCTTTCAGCTTGGGTTAAAGATGCTCATATAGGTCAATTACTAGGTCTCTACGTCCATAATAGTTTGTTGAATCAAACTGTGTGACTCTAAAACAAGAGTATTTATATCAATCTCTCAAAATTGAATTATGCTACTTCTGTCTGATAAGAATGTTAGCCATTAGGATCTTTTAAAGTGACGGCTTCGTCGTCATTCACAATGGTTCCTAAATCTAATTTTTGTCCCTTCACGAGCGAAGCGAGTGAGTGGGTGAACATACTTTATATACACAGGTACCTAAAATGAACTTGACTAGCGAAGTGAGTTAAGTGAGTGAGTGAGCTTTCATTATATATGTGATAACTGAACGAATGAACTTAACGAGCGAACGAAGTGATTCATTTTGGAATCCTTAACTTTATACCTTCAAATGATTTGTTCATGGAGACAGACTTTGTACTGTCTTTTCCTTATTATTTGTTCATGTGTGTATGCAAGTCATTTCAATCTTAGTTATTTCGTGACTGATTTAGTGACAAACTTAGCAACTCAAGTAGATCATGTTTGTTCACTCACTCGCTCGCTCGTTCAGTTATCCGTGTAAATAAACTAGGTTCACTCACTCGTTCAGTTATCTTTGTATAATGTAGTTTCGCTCGTTCAGTCTCACAGCTGAAGGATCAGTTGGTCTCACTTGGCTTTCCAGTTGAGTTCTTATCAAACTTTCAGCTTTTGGCTTAAACGTTCCCACAAGTCTTGATTACAGATTCATGTCTGTACACATAAGTACCATCGAAATATGGTACTTCCTTTATAAGTTCAGCTTGTTCTTTCAGAATCTCTATAATACTATTTCACTCACCAAAATTCTTTTGCAGATCTTTAGCTATTCCACCAAACAATCATCATTGGAAAGAGATCTATACGAGGTTGTATAAAAGTTTAGAACAGATCTTGTTTTGCTTGTTTACTCGATCTCTCTTCTATTAGGTTAGGTAACCTATCTCGAAGAGTTCTATTCTCGGCATTTCAAATGGATGCTAATTATCAAAGGGATAATATGACTAAAGTACTTTCAACTTTAGATTTATGGGTTTCGATCCTGTCTGATCTAGTGTTGAGCTTGTCCATTTTGACTTTGCGGTTGAGAACACGAACTGACGAAGTCAGTGAGTGTTTGAGGAAGTGAACCAAGTTAACTTGGTTCACTGACGAAGTTAGTGAGTGCTGGATGAAGTGAAGTGACCTACTGACTCACTAACAAAGTCAGTGAGTGCTGGAAGAGCTTGTTGACAAGAAGACACGAGTGGAGCGACGAGTAAGTCGGGGTGTTTTCCCACATGTTATCGTTATCTGTTTTCTCGAAACACCTACCGCAGAAATTGTCAAAATTATTTTGCAGCCGTTTTTCTGTAACCTTTTTTGCGGCCATTTTTTCTGATGGCTGCAAGTGCTCGAGGGCACGGGCTGTCTGGTCGTCTCCGTACGTCAAAATCGCGTGGCGGAGCAGAAGCGGACGTCTGGGCACTGGTGTGTCCTCTTGTGGTATTACAGTATTTTGGGCATCCACAAATTCTACTATGCGGTGAACTATTTCAGGGACATCGAAGATCGACGGTGAATACACATGAGACTGTCGGGCGATGTTGAATGCGACTTTTGGGCGCATTGGTGAGGTTGTGGGAGTGCCATCGTCTTCGGTGTAGTCGAGGAGCGATTCGAGGTCGGAGTTGCTGCTGTGAGCGAGTGAAAGCTTGAGTTGCTTCTTTGTATGGGCAAGCGTATACGGCACACCCTTATTCACTATCTCCACATAATGTGAACGCACCTATATTCGTTATCTCCACATAATGTGAACACGCCCTTATTCATTATCTCTGTTCGTGTTTATGAACCTTCAATCTCCACATAATGTAAATTCAAACTCAGTGTCTCCATATGATGTGAATTCACTCAATCCCTCACTTCATATTCATTGTCTCCTTACCCTTGCTCTCACATCCGAAACCATGTCTGCTAGACGATAGAGTGAAAAGTTCGTGGATATTTGTTATATAGGTACCAAATCGCAAACTGCGACTTTTGGGGTTATCGAAGAATAGATAGCTCATACTCGTTTGTTTAATCAGACCCAGGTAAATACTCTGCTTGTGAGGTTACCCAAATATAACCACATTATAGTGTCTGTTTGGTCAGTCTCAAATATGACCACATCATAGTGAGGTTCCCAAATATAGCCAATCATATTGTCAGTTTGTGGGGTTACCCAAATGTAATTGCCTCGCTGACTTTGTGTGTTCACGAGATAACCACATCATACTTTCTGTTTGAGAGTTTTCCCAGAAATAACCACTTCGCTGAATTCTTCGGCTCGACAGTTTTCCTCAGTTCGACAGTTAGTAGTCAGTTCGTGTTTCCCCGAATATGATTGCATCACTGACTTTATCTGTTCATGAGGTTACCCAAATAACTGCATCACTGACTTTGACTGTTCATGAGGCTACCCAAATAACTGCCTCACTGACTTTGTCTGTTCATGATGTCACCCAAATAAAACTGCCTAATGGACTTCTTCAGTTCGACAGTTTTCGTCAGTTTATGAGATTACTGCCTCACTGACTTCTTCAGCTCGACAGTCTTCGTCAGGTCGACAATTTTCATCAAATCGTGAGAATACCCAAATAAAACTGCCTAATGGACTTCTTCAGTTCGACAGTTTTCGTCAGTTTATGAGATTACTGCCTCACTGACTTCTTCAGCTCGACAGTCTTCGTCAGGTCGACAATTTTCATCAAATCGTGAGAATACCCAAATAACTGCCTCACTGACTTCGTCAGTTCGGCACTTCGTCAGTTCGTCAGTTGCCCCACAACCTCTCCACAAACCGATCCATCCGAACAACAACCTTCTCCTGTCCCACAGACCACGGATGCATCAACATCTGCCGCGGACTCGGCCTCTCCTCACTCTTCTTCTTCAAACAATACCCAATGAAATTCTTAAACAGCTCACTCCAGAATATGTCCTCCTCAGGAACATCCTCCAACCGCGGCTCATACTCAAGAATCAACGACAAAAGCTCAATCGGCCCCAAAATGTTCAAGTGCGGCTCGGCTGCAAAAGGAAACTTACAAGTAGCAACCTCCAATAACGTAAGACCAAGCGACCAGATGTCACACGTGACTGTGTATGGCTTCCCCATGATGCGTTCTGGTGCCATATAATAGGAAGTCCCCACAAATGTTGTAGCGAGAGAGTTGACAACCTCCCCACTGACACCAAAGTCACACAACTTGATGTTTCCTTGGGAGTCCAAAAGAATATTTGAAGGTTTGATATCACGATGGATGATTTTTCGCTGGTGTAAGTAATTGAGTCCATGAAGGACCAGATTGGCTATTTTCCCGAGAACTTTCTCGCTGATTCGATTCAGTGGGTCCAACTCGATGACCCTCTTGTATATGGCATCCAAAGACTTTCCGCCCATGTACTCCATGGCAATTCCAATCATTTGTTGTTTCAGCACTATAAATGTCCCGTAGTATTGTACGATGAAAGGCGAGCTACACAGCCTATTGTACTGGAGTTCCCGGATGATTTGCTTTTGAACGTCGGGGTTGGGGTCAGTGTTGATGAGTTTGAGTGCAAATACCTTGGAACTGTGTGACAATCGGCACTTCAGCACACTACCTCCGGCTCCTTCACCGAGTTTGGAAAGTTCCACTATTTGGTTGTTATTTGCAACAAAATTCCAGTCTTCTGGAGTGAGTTGATCCAAGGACTTTGCGGATATTTCGGGACATGAAGATGAAGTTGATGTGGACACTTGGGGTGATATTGAGATTGAGCTGGAATCTATTTTGAAGTCCAATGGTGGGGGTTTGCGGGTTGGTTTTCCTGTGCTGGACAGGGGACTTGGTTCCACCAGTGCGGGTGAAGGGATCAGGAGGTTTGGGAATCTGTTGGTGTTTTTGCGTTTTGTATTAGGGACGTTGAAGATTGGTAGAGACATGTTGGTGAAAAAAGTATTGAGAAAAGATTTTTGTGGGGAACTACGAGCGAACGAGCAAACGAACTTCACGAGCGAAGCGAGTGAAGTAAGTGAGTGAGTAAACAAAATGAACAAGCATCAAGTAAATGAACAAACATGAGGAAATGAACAAACGTGAAGAAATGAACAAACATGAAGAAATGAACAAACGTGAAGAAATGAACAAACATGAAGAAATGAACAAACATGAAGTAAATGAACATGAAGTAAATGAAAAGACATGGATTGAAAGACAGTGAGTGAGTGAATACATTATGGGAACAGATATGAATATTGAGGGGTGAAAAGAGGAATTTAGAATGATTTAAAGGGTGTATAATGGTGAATATGGTTTAGCTATGAAAGGGTCATGGGGGGGAGTAGTGAGGATGGTAGTGGAATGGTAGTGAGAATAAATATAGTGGGAATAAATATAGCGGGAAAAATAGTGGGAATTTTAATAGTGGGACTTCTAAAAGTGGGACTTTTAATAGTGGAACTTTTGATAGACATTTTAATCGTGATACTTTTATTAGTGATACTTTTAATAGTGGAACTTTTGATAGAACTTTCAATAGAACTTTCAATAGTGGAACTTTTAATAGTGGAATTTTTGATAGAACTTTCAATATAGAACTTTTAATAGTGGGAATGATAATAATACTGGGACTAATTAGAAACTAGGAAAAGAATGACAATAGCAAGGTAATGAGAATGGAAAGTATACGAATGGGGAATGATGATTTGAGAATTTTTCTGGTGGTAAAAGTGGCGATGGGATCGACTAGGAAGAGGTAGATCAGAAGAATGGATATGTATATGGGTGAAAAAGCTTGAAATATTAAAGTGGGTGAAAAAGCTTGATTGAAACATTAATGAAATACGAGTATACGTAGTATGAATGCTTTTATTCCTGGAAACCGATTGAAAGAAGTACTCGTGCAATAGGAGGGTATGAAATAGTTATACATGGCCTTCCCACCACTAAGGAACACGCTTATCACGTGATATATTGACGTCCGCCGTTTCGTGCGCTACCAGGGATGTACAGCCGTGCGGCAGGAAAAAATTGCAAAAACGATGTAAGTGAGTAGATATGAATAATGAGGGAGAGTAGGATGAGTACTAGTGGATCAAGAAACTAATGAAGAGATCAATGGATCAATAAACTAATGAATCAAAGAAATTAATGAATCAAAGAAATTAATGAATCAAAGAAATTAATGAATCAAAGAAATTATTGAATCAAAGAAATTATTGAATCAAAGAAATTAATGAATCAAATATACTAATGAATAATCGAGTAATGAACGATCAAAAACAATAACTAAATAATAAATGAATTAATTACTGAACTGAATAACCACTGAATAACTAATGACAACAATTGTTACCCAAAAAATAACCAAATGATCGAAAACTAATGAACGCCCAATAACTTTTCAAACTACTTTAGACATGAAATTATGCATACACTGTCAGGGATTCTACCCTTTAGGTCAGAGAATAGCTTGTGTGTTACTTGTTCATTCAGATAGGATATCTAAGGCATATTTATAGCTGGACAGACAAGGTCATGCCTGGCCTTATAGGGCCATTGAGCCAGCGACTGTTAGAGAGTGTAGAATATGCTTATATGCAGTCCTTGTACTTCCAGTACCTTACATACACACAAAATCCGCACTTTCTGCAGTCGAATAAGAACTTCTATTTGTTAACTCACCTTTTATATTCATTCTAAATTTCAATGTACATTAGTGAAGATTGTGCCCCATCTTTGAGCAGGAACTCTTGGAACATTGGTTTACACAGTCAGTGTTGCTTGGTAAATAATCTGCGTAACTTGGAAATAAAAGGTACATGCAGTAAACTTGGGTATTGTTTAAGGCATTTGAATAAAGGTTGGGGCATCCTGTAAGGCACCCGCTTTGAGCTCGAGGCTTCAAGTAAGACACTTGCATTAAGCTCCGATCATTCTGTAAGGCACTTGCATTAAGCTCGAGGTTTCAAGTAAGGCACTTGCATTAAACTCACAATTGATGTGAGGCACCCGCATTAAGCTCAAAGCACCCTGTAAGGCACTTGTATCAAAGTCACAATTGATGTAAGGCACTTGCATTAAACTCACAATTGATGTAAGGCACCCGCATTAAGCTCAAAGCATCCTGTAAGGCACTTGCATTAAACTCAAACCACCCTGTAAGGCACTTACATTAAACTCACAATTGATGTAAGGCACTTACATTAAGAAAACCAATTTACGTACTACACTGCCCATATATTTCAAATTCTCAAAGTAATTGCATCCAAACGTTGTGCACGATTTTAGTTACCCAGCACTATATCCATACAACATGTATTGATGTATTCCTTACAAGGTCAATGCCCACTTCCTGCATTTGATGTCAGGGCAATCCCCTGACATATGTACACCTTGTACTTGCAGCAACGCACAAGTTCACCCCTACTGTAAGGGTCCATGTGCACTTCTTGCATGATGCAAGGAACACTAAGTACACCCCATTTACCCCTCATGTACTATGCAAGGAACCACATTCACACCCCTACACTAACACCCCTAGTACACACCCCATATAATTAAAATCTAGACATTTTGAAAAACACTGGAAGAGTTTGTCACTTCCCATAATCCATATTTCAGGTTCCAAGACATAGATTTATTTTCTCACTTCGTCTCAAATAGCTCATCTAACATTCACTACGAGCCTAAAGGATCGTGAACGAGTTTCATTTTCGCAGCCAAAATTTACCAGAACGGCTGCAAAATTTTAAATGTTTACAACTTCCACTCAAACTACAAATATTTCAATCCTTCAATGCCAAGAATTATTCGGTAACGTTTCTTGTAGCTCTATTACTAATGGAACTTAATTATTGTACCCGCTTTAATAAGTGTCGCTATTTGATTGAAGATAAATATACAATAATCATGTCCCCTCCAGCAGTTCTCCAAAAGTCCGGTGTCATCTACGGTGATGACGTTCGCCAATTGTTCCTCTAGGCACGAGAAAAGGGTTTCGCTATCCCAGCCATCAACGTGACTTCTTCGTCCACCGTTGTTGCTGCCCTTGAAGCCGCTAGAGACAACAAGGTGCCAATAATCCTTCAGACTTCCCAGGGTGGTGCCGGTAAGGGTGTCGACAACAAGAACCAGGACCCTTCTGTCCAGGGTTCCATCGCTGCTTCCCACTACATCAGAGCCATTGCCCCAGCTTACGGTATCCCAGTTGTTCTCCACACAGACCACTGTACCAAGAAGTTGCTTCCTTGGTTCGACGGCATGTTGAAGGCCGATGAGAAGTTCTTTGAAAAGACTGGCCAGCCATTGTTCTCTTCCTACATGTTGGACTTGTCCGAGGAGACTGACGACGAGAACATTGCTACCTGTGTCAAGTACTTTAAGAGAATGCACAAGATGGGCCAATTCCGCGAGATGGAGATTGGTATCACCGGTGGTGAGGAGGATGGTGTCAACAACGAGCACGTGTCCAAGGACTCCCTCTACACCTCTCCAGAGACTGTCTTTGCCGTCTACGAGGCTTTGTCTCAAACTATCGCTAGATATTTCAACTGAAAAATACTCTTTGGAGAGGATTAAAAAAGAAGTGCTAAAGCAATAAACTGTTGATCACTCATTTTACGAACTTAATCACTAACTCAATCACTCATTCACTCAATCACTCATTTACTCCTTTTACGAACTTAATCACTAACTCAATCACTCATTCACTCATTCACTCATTCTACGCACTTAATCACTAACTCAATCACTCCCTCACTCACTTCAGTCGCTTGTCAAAGGACCCCAAACCCCGCAACACCGAACCTAGAAGAGATTGAAAATTTCATAAGGACCCATGCAATCCATTCACAATTCCATATCTGGCAAGATTCAAATGCTTGAACAACAACTTCTTACTTTTTTTACATCCCATTAGTCTTTCCAAATTAGGCAGTTTGCTGCAAATTTATCAAACAATGGTTGCAAAAAAAACATTTTGCCCTATATATATCAAGATCAATATCTTGTTCATACTCATTAACAAATCAATCATGGCTGCTCAAACTACCACCTCTATTGCTAAAAAATCTCAAGACGCTAACAAAGACAACAGAAACCCAAGAATCACCCCATACGGGATCATTCCTTACCAGTGTACTATTGTTTAAGCGATTCTTAAACATGACCTCTATAGGAAGCATAGATATTGTCAAATATAGTACACATTATTTCATGTAGATAAAAGCGAGAAACTAACTAACTATAATACCAATTGATTGAGAAATAATGGTCACTACTGAAGACTGCTTTTTTAACTTTAAGAGTTTGACCACTTGAGTAAATTTTGTGAACTCATCAAAAGACCTTTCGAACTTCACGAGCAATGTGAGTGAGTGAGTGAATAAACATACTTGAGGAGATAACTGAACGAAAGAAATTCACTCGTATAAGTGACAGGAATCATGGTTACTATCGCTTTTGAGGGACATAACCAAGAACCTCACTAGCAAAGTGAGTCAGTGAACAAATATTATATAGAGTTAACATGACACACTTCACTCATAGTGCTCGTTAACTTTTGATCATCAGAAGCTTCCGCAAAGCCATTACTCACTGTATTGAATCTTTTAACAGCTTAAATACCCAGTATACAACCTACCTTGTGACATGAAAATCCTCATATTCATCTTGTTTGGGAAAGTCGTAGTTTGCAAGTATTAGAAAACAGCTTTAATATTGCTGAAAGTGTACATAATTTGTTTAGATATGTTCACTCACATCACTCAAACCACTCGCTTCCCTCGTTCAGTAGTTCGTTTGTTCGTTCAGTTATGTCATCTACGGGGTTCGTTCACTCACTTCACTCACTTCACTCGCTTCGCTCGTTCAGTTCGTGAGAAACCATAATAACAACCAGAACAGGTTCCGCAATACTTGACCAGTTGTTAAACAACTGGAACTTGCCTAGCCCAAAACACCAAGTTGGGCAAAACTGGGACTTAAAACACCCTACCTCTCATACAATTAGAGATAAATTTCTAAATTCATATTAAGATTATTCAAATCAGGATGAATTACGAATTACGTCTTTGCAGTCTATTGAGTTGTATCAGACCTGTCTTATGGTTTGCCTAGATCCACGCTATACACACATGACCATATACCCCAAGAGCAAGGATGACATATAAACTGGAAAAAACAAGCTTTTTCAATCTATAGTATCCACTAATATAGGCTCAAAAACTTTTAAAACAAATTATAACAGTCTTCGACTTCGAAACGAATCTCTGATGCTAAATGTGTTTCTTTGAATGTTTATCTTTATCTCTCCTTTTCACCTGTCTCATACTATTCAATGTTCTGTTTCACTTAGGAAACCATTAGTATAGATTTTGCCGTATAGTAACATCATGTCACAAAATGAATTTCAACTGAAATAATGGATAAGATCAATTCAGCTATTCAAACAAGATAGCTGAACGAACGAACGTACTTTACAAGTGAGCTTATATGGTAAAAGAATAATTACATAGAAAAGTTAACAAAAACACATGGTAACTGTTATGGAATTCACAATCTGGTTTAGGAAGGGCTTTTAACTACCCACAGGTGATCAGCAGCAATAATTTTGTAGGTGGTGAAGAAAATCTTCAGCTCTAACCGGTGTAATTTAAACACGTTCAAAATGCTAGTGTTTATTACTCCCCAAGGCTACAAGCTACAGACCCTTCGGAAAGAGCATAAATGCTTGGTCCATCCCACTTTAATACAGCTTTCACGTATTGTACTATACGCAGTATGAAACAACATATTGCTCAATTTAAACCTTTTTCCGGTTATATAAAAATGTATTTGCAGCAATAAAATAACAAACGATCAATAAATGTGTATGATAAGTAAATGTGATGTGAATTTTGGCGTTAGGCATCACCTTTAATAAGGATATACTATAACCAAAAATGTCGTCAATTTCAAATCAACCCTCATAAAGTACCATAAACACTTCTCTGAAAGCCAATTGACTCCATAATAAATTTTCCTCTGATATAACCAATTGATCTCTATCTCACTGTTCTCGTACCCAAACGGCTCGAACATTTTCTTTGTAGGACATATCTCTATATTATGACCTTGCTTCTTCTTCATTAGCTAACACTTTTCTCTGTCATCTCCAGTACAACTCTGCTGTGAAAAAAAACCAAGTATCCGCTTTTTCCAAACTTTCTAACCACTCCAATACAATTCACCGCAATTCCAAGTAACTTTCAATTACGATTCTCTACACTACCAAATTCTATTCAAATACAACTCTCCACACTTCCACTGAATCATGATTCTCTATATGAATTTTACGTATTGTTCCATTGTACCCTCCCGTATTCACTCACTCACGGTCTTCACTACAATTTCTCTCCTATTTGTTGAAACCGTGTCGACTGGCCTCGATTTGTAGAAATCCGAGGGTCAAGCAGCTTGAGGAGGAGTATTAGTGGAAACCATCTCACGTTGGATTTTATCGTAAGGTTCTTTAGAAATCTAAAACCAACCCTATCTTTAATACAAACTCATTAGCAAACCCAGAGTGACGTAAGCGTATACCGTCATGTATACTTCAAGACAGGTCGTATAATTTCGGAAAGCAGGGCAGACTTGCTATCTCTCGTACTGCCGTAAATTGTAATCACTAAATAATCGATGTGGGACTTAGTGTTGCCGTACTTGGTCAGTGACACCTTTGAATTTGACGAAATTATATACTCTAGAATCTGCTGTACAATGGTGGTTAATCCTACGGTATTTCACCACGTACACTCTATAATGTATCATACACTTAGTTATTCATTGAGTGTAAAGCTCTTTGAGGTCCACCAATAATTTTCGATGGCTGCAAAAACTATTTTATGAACTTCTGGAATTGTCTTACTGAGCAGCGCTTTATCCTGAATGAACTTATTATGTTCTTTTGTTTCGCTTGTACTTCTCGATTCCTATCCTTGGCCACCTGTGACACATTAATTCGGTTGTTGATAGTTTTTCCCTGTTTAACTGGTACCATTTTGCAAATTCAATCGCCCTGTGAACTTAACATAGATAAATAATGGTGAGTATACTACCAGTTTACCACTGAAAATGTAATCTATTACAAACAGGAACTCGTGACCCTGCATCACCCAGCAGAAACCAGCAATTCATCCCTGTAATGTACACGAACAGATATCTAGTAGTCTCCTGTTAAAATCCCCATATGCCACAGTGCTCAATATATGTAAGTTATAAGTTACCGAAAAGACCATAATAAACTCAAGAAGACGCTCAAACTTTCATCCATATATTTTACTCTAGTCTTTTCTAGGCGAATCTTCAGTAATTAAAGCAAGGCGGTTTTTCCGAATTACTAAAAGCGTTGCCGATTGGTATCAGCCTATGAAAGCCTAACTCTCAAACTGGTTTCAAATTAAGAAGCATTCAAACATATCAATGAATTCAATCTGCTTGATTCGAAAGCTTTTTCGTATATTACACTCAAAACTGAATGGTTGCCTCTCTGTTTTTCGGAAAATACATATTATATATGTAGGGTACTTAGTTATCTTTGACTGTCAACCTATCTGTGAAAAGGGTGCCTCATATATATAGAAGTCAATCCCCAACATCTCTTTGTCCACAAACAGCCAACTTGCAAAAATTAAATCTTGTATGCCATGAACTTCACGAGCGATCGAACTTCACGAGCGAAAGAACTTCACGAGCGAAAGTTCAGTCCCTCACTCACTTATGTGAAAAAAAAAAAAGCCATTCCGGATGGGAATGGCTGCGAAAACTAAAGCTGCTTTTGTGGACATTCAAATTCACAATTTTACAAAACCACAAACAACTCAATGAATTCTGCAATTACCCAAGCTAAGTCTCAGAGAAAGTGTCGTGGGCGTCAGCCCAGAGGGAGAAGAGGGGGGAAGGCTAAGCAGGTTGCCAGAGTTCAAAAGGAGGAGATGGAGAAGGTTGAGGAGAAGGTTGGGGAGATTGAGGAGAAGGTTGGGGAGATTGAAGAGGAGAAGGTTGGAGAGATTGAGAGGGCTGGGGTGGCCGAGGAGAAGGTGGGTGAGTTGATCGAGAAGACCGATGAGAAGGTTGAGGAGAAGGAGGCGGAGACTGAGAAGAAGACACAAAAGGAAACTGGGTTTGTGGATGAACGAAAACCCAAGAAGAATAAGTCTTGGCCAAGACGCGGAGGAAGAGGCAAAAAGGCAAAGACTGAACAGGAAACTGAACACGCGACTGAACCAACTGAACCAACTGAACCAACTGAACGAGCTACCAAGTTTGAGGTCAAACAGAATGAGAAAGTCCCAAAACAAAAGCGGCAAAATAGGCTTTCCAAGCAGAGTAGGAGAGCCAAAAAAGTAAACACTGACAATTTTGCTGAATTAGTGGAGGGAAACACTCCCCCTCTCGCCCCAATTGAAAGCGGTTTTTCCGAGACAGTGGTTAGTGAATCTGCCCCATTGTCAGAAGAACTTCCGGTCGTTGAATTAGCTACCTTAATTGACTCTGACAAGAACCTTGAGAAAAATGGAAAATCTCAAGAGGGCATTACTTTGGAGACCCAATCCACTGTTGATGCTCAAGTTGCTAGAAATTTTGGAACAGGAATGTTCCGCAGCGCTAGTCTGCCAGCTCCAAAAACTAAAACTCATCACTTGCTTCCACAGAGTCGGTTCTTGAAGCTGTCCAGCTGCTGGGATAACTTCAATCCTCGCGAATACGGGCTTCTTCCTTTTGTGGCCAAGGAGAAGTATGCAGGATCGAAAATTTTTGCAGCCATTTCAGATTGTGAATCTGCAAAGATCGAGCCTGAATTGGAAGTGCTTGAATTGGAAAAGCCTACAGCAGACACGACTTCAATCATTATTGCTTTAGATGATATTGAAGTTGAAATTGATGGTGATCTCACAACCGAAAAGTTGCTTTCTGCTGAGATTGATTCTGCTGAAGAGCACTCGAAAAAGCTCGACTCTACTAACATCCAAAAGACCACACATGAAGCTCTCTTTGAACTGGAGAAGGCTGATACTACGAGAATTGTTTGCAAAAACTTGGAAGCAACTCTTATTGAAGACCAAACCAAGGAAGAAGCTTTGGTCGATCACGGAATCAACGGCTCAACAGACTCTGAACTCACTGAGCTCGATAGAGAGTTGATCGAGGCATTTGAATTCCCTGAACAGGAGAATTTGAAAGATTTGAATTCTGCAAAAACTCCCGCAACTACTACTTCTAGATACTCGCTCACTCAGCTTGTTGATGCTGTCGTTTGTGTTTCACCAGTTGATACGGTTGTTGCTGAAACTGTTGCTTGTGCCGCTCCCACTAATAAAGTGGATCATATTTCGCCCGAACGAAACTATAATGAGAAGCCCACAGTTAAGCTCACAGTTAAGACCCGCTTGACCAAGCACGAAAGCAAGATGGCCAAAAGGCAGAAAACAAAACCTAAAGCTAATACTTGTCTTTCAACTAGCGAGGCAAAATTGGTCTTGCAGTTTGCTGAGTTCGTGAACAACAAAACCAATTCTGAAGCTAAAAATGTTGAGACTGAAAAAGATACTGCAGAGGATATGCTTGAGAGTATTGTTGAAACTCCATCGCCCATGGAAACATTAACTCCTTTCGAACTCACTCCACTGCCCATGGAAACATTAGTTCCATCCAAACAAACCCCACCACCCATGGAGTTCACTTTGGAAGTCGAAGACCATCCTGTCTTCGAGCAAACACTACCAGAAAGTAGTATCTACACCAACCTCACCAATCTTGGACTGTCCATACTACTGACTCTTTCGCTGCTTTGGAAACAAGAGGAATTGGCAGACACCACTAGCACTGAAAGTATACAGCAGACCACTGGTGCCTATAAAGAGGAACCAGAAGAGGATTTAAAATCAGCTACTATTGCAACTGGTCTACTTCTAAAGCCCTTTAGGAACGCTGTCTGGAATAATGTTTGCGAATTTGCAGCCATTCGCACAAGACGCACACAAAGGGGCGAGATTTGGCCACTAATCGAGATGCCTTTGCTGGACTAAGAGTAGGATTTATATCAGAGATTGAATGATATATTGCTAATAAATATTTTGCTATACCGATGTAGTACCGATTTAAAAATAAAGTACTCAAAAAGTAGCCAGCCGCTAACAAAAGCTACAATAAGTATATGGAATTTTTCGAAAGCATGTTAGACGTGTATTTGTGTTTTGCTAGTTCCTTAAAATCGTTCCGTCAATTGAAAGAGCTGTATAAATAGTGATCTTTCTCCCTCAATTCCCCATTTGTGTCATATTTATGTATTGATCTTCGCAAATTTCTTCTTGTCCTAATCTGCCCTACTAAGTAGTTCTTCATTTATTCTTAACCTGAAGTTCATTCTCTCTTCTCATTCCATTCTTATTTTTCTAGTCACCCCTACTCTGATGCTCTTCTATTATTATAATCACTATTTACTTATTCATCCAGTCAACTCGATATTATACTTACAATATACCTATCTTTTCTATTGTGTATATCACACACCCGTTCAATCTCTCTACATGAGTTCATACACAAGCAGTTATTCTATTGTTCACCCCAATTATCTTTGTAATGTTCATTCACTAACTTCACTAACTCACTTGTTCAGTTATCTCTATATAATGTTTGTTCATTCACTGGTTCAGTTATCTCCCATTAGATAGGCTCGCTCAGTCGTTCAATCATATCATTTTGAGCGGACATGTTGTCGAACATACCACCTCAATCCATTGGGACGACGATAATTTTTATGTAGCCGGCTAATAGGAGAAGTATGACAATTTTCACTCACTCATTCGGTTGATTTCTCCCATAATGAAGTTCACCCACTCGTTCAGCTATCTCTGTATAGGATTTGAATTCACTCAGTCACTCACTTCACGAGCGAAGCGAGTGAAGTTCGCTCGCTCGTTCAGTTATTTCGTCCGCTTCGCTCGTTTAGTTCTCTCGCTCTTTTTGGTCCTCGCCCTCACCTTCACCAACTTGTCCTTCTTCAAATCCGTTCCAGCATCCACACTACCCTCCTCATCACCCTCCTCATCACCCTCCTCCTCTACTACACCCTCAAAATCAGCTTTCTGCTTCGTAGGCGCACTCACACTGTTACCCGTACGGTTGATCGCAACAGGGTGCTGCTGCAGGTTCCACTTCCTCGTGAACGCAGTCTTGACCTTGGTTGGAAACTCGACCTTCTTCCCACTAAACTCCACCACAGTGTCCCAATCATCCTTCGCCAAGTAATAATGGTCCATCACATCAATCACCGCTGAAAGTCCACCCTCACCTTCAGCCAACACCGGCTCTGTGATCCTCCGTGCCAAAACAGGCATGTAATCCAAACGCAATTGCTCCTTGTCCGTCTGCGTACGCAACCGTGTATGGTACTGCACCTCCTGCAAAAGCCGCTGGTACTTGTTGGCCTTGGAGTTCTGGCCCAACCACGAGGTAAAGCGCGGCAGTCCGCGCATCTGCCCCGCAACCAAGTTGGACGGGCGCACCAGCGACGTCACAGCATGGAACGGAAGTAACGACCACTGCTGCTCACTCAGCCGGATCATGGAGTTGACGAGGTCACCCTCGGAAATGCTATCAGCAGCAGCAGCCACACGCTCAAGATCGGCACCGGTGCTGAGGTAGTTTTCCTGTACCATCAACGGTGTGAAATCGATGTCGTTGAAGTACAAGTTTATACGGTCGTCCAAAGTTCCACGGGTGTTGGAGAGAAGACGCAATACAATGTCGAACGGCTTGAGAATGGTCTGTTTCTGCCATGCCTGTTGGATGCTTTTGCCGTCCAGTACACCAATATGCTTTTGGGTACGCGAAACAGTGCTCATCAAGTTGATCATTTGGCGCATGTCATGATTGGTTGCCTGGACCAACTGGCCAATCACCGCAGGCTCGAGCTTTATGCCCTCGCGGAACGCGATGGACATGAGGCGCAGGCGCACATCCACCTCCAGCGGCCTTTGAAAGCGAATATCAAGTGTTACCTTGTCGAAAACACGCATTTTCGGGAGCGAGCGGTCGTTACAGATGAGAATCAACGGCATCTTGGTGATGCGACAGAACTGAGCAAGTTGACCTGCTCCACCGTGGTCTCCACTAGACATTCCGTCGACTTCGTCCATGATAAGCACGAACTTGCGCGACTGCGCACTGTCTCTCTTTTGGAAAAACCCCACCACCGAGGTGTTAGACAAGGCCGCCTTGACGGTTTCGTTGAGAAGCAGCTTGGACCGCACATCCAGCGCGTTTTTCTCCAACACGTCGTAGCCCAAGTTGCGTGCAATCAAGTGTGCAGCTGTGGTTTTGCCGATTCCAGGCGGGCCGCTGATTAAACACGCCCTGAGACGGTTCTTGTCGGAGCTGGAAAACCAGTTTTGCAACCACGACTGGAGTTTGTTGATGGCGCCTTTATTTCCGCAGAGGTGGTTGAGGGCCGTTGGTGCATACTTGGTTGTCCAAAGGGGGTTTGTATCTTCTGTCTTTGGTGCTGCTGCTACTGTTGTTGATGATGATTTTGCTGATTTTGTTGCATCTGTTGACTTATTATTTGATCCCTCCTTTCTCTTCTCCTCCTCCTCCATTTCCCTCACATCCATCATAATTTTTTCCTCTTCAGCCTCTCGTTTTTGTTTTGCTTTGTGAGCAGCCTCGCTGTTTCCTCCGTCCGCAGGCATCTTCGAGAGCAATTCGATGAACCCTGCCTCGTCAATGGCCTTGATCTTGAGCTGCTTGATCTTTTTGATCTTTGCCGGGCCCGCTTCGTCGCCAACAACAACCACTGATGTTTTGCCCGAAATCGACTTGGTAACTTTAGCCCCATACTGTTTGGCGATATTCTCCGATTCCGTACGGTCTAGCTGCGGGAGCGTGCCAGTGAAGACTATGGTGAGCCCAGTGAGACAGTTGGGGGCACAAACCGGGAGTTCGACCGAAGAACCACCGGTCTGGCTTTCTGTTTTGGCGAAAAAGTTAAATTTCTTGGTCTCATCCACCTCGGGGAGCTCAGCATCGGGGATTAGCGAGAGGATATGCATGGGGTCTGATGATCCCGCTGATTTTTCGATTTTCCTCTTTTTGGGAGTGGAGGGTGTAGGTTCTGTATGGCGTTTAGTTGCTTGATTGGTTTCATTGGTTTTGATTTTTTTGGAGGTTTGGTCTTGATTGGTTTGGTGATTGGTTTGGGTCTTTTCAGTTTGGGTCTTTTCAGTTTGACTCTTTTCAGTTTGACTCTTAGTTTGACTCTTAGGTTGACTCTTAGGTTGACTCTTTTCAGTTTGACTCTCTTCATTCTCTTTTACCTTCTGATTCATCTCTTTTGCTTCTTTTACCTTCTGATTCTTTTCCTCCCCCTTCTCATCATCAATCTCGATAGGGTGTGCGGAAGTTCCGCTCTTCTTGGGCTTTCGCTAATTTGTTAGTTGGTTTGGCATTCGGCTAATTGCACTTACGGTTGGGCGCTTTGCGCTGAAGAAGTCGGAGATGTCGACCATGGGACGCGTAATTGAAAAAACAAAAAACGGAGGTTTTTTTAGTGACGAGAATAAATGAAGGGGTAGTCATGGGGTGAGGATGTTGTGAAGGGGAAGTCATAGAGTGAGGTTGTTAGGGGTACTCATGGAGTGAGGTTGTTAGAAGGGGTATTCATGGAGTAGGTTGTTAGAAGGAGTAGGAAAGAATTAGAGTTTTCAAGGGGATCAGAAACAGAAGATCAAGGTTCAGAAGATGGGAAGGTGAGTGGAGTGAGTGAGTGGGAGGTGGTTACTTTATTGAAAGGATTTGATGGAAGGAAATAGAACACAGAACAGGGACAAATAGGGCAAGAGCATGTAAACAAAGCAGTGATAAGAACAAGAAAACTTGGGATAGATGAAAAAAACAGTGATAGAAAAGAACAAACCAGTGAGAAAACAAACCAGTGATAAAAGAACAAAACAGTGATAAAAGGATAAAACCACTGATAGAATGGAACAAAACCAATGACAAAAGCACACATATTCGTCGAAAATACTCTGACTCCACTCACAACTTACACGAAACACGCAGCATCATTTTTCGTTCGTTCGTTCAGTTATCTTTCCATATAATATAAGTTCTCGCTTTGCTTATGAAGTTCGCTCGTTCTGTTAACCAACGAGGCTAATATTACTGGCCTTGACATGTGAGAAATGAGACAATGGGTTTTGAATCCGCTCTAAACAACCATCAATAATTTCACCCTAGATTGATATGTAAGTCATTAGCTATTCTTGGACATAAAGGGTAGAATCTCTAACAAATAGTATATCTTCAGAAAATTCCAAAAACAATCATAAAGCCCAACTAGAACATTCACTACGGTGTATCTCAAAAAATGACTCAAAGATTCACACAATATGTTTGAATTATATGGAGATCAATGTCTAGGTGTGTCAAATACGGTTTCGAGTCAAGAAACGGAGTTGATAAGAGGGAGTAATATGACAACATCATGTCACATAAAGACTAATGTAATAATGTGTAAGTGATAGCCACCATTTATACAGTAATCCAATAGACACTAATCAATACAGTAATCTTTTCATATTCACTCTCTCACTTCATTCGCTTCGCTCATTCAGTTCGTTCGCGTACTCTTTGAGGTGATAAATCATTTGTATATCTCCGTCTTAATACCTTCAGCTAAAACAGTCGCAAAGAACACATCTTCCACCCACCTCTATTTTATATGAAGCCTTTTTCTGCGCATCACCCAGTAGGCTTTCTTCCAGTCTTTTTTGTTGGTTACGAGCCCTGTTTTATATTTGCAGCCACTTTCAAAATTCACCAGGCATCACCCCGCTCGGTAGAGTGTATATACATGAGAAAGTATATGTATATAGTTCATAAAGTTACTCATAGTGTTTGTACATTAGGACTGAAGTCTTTATCTCCATACCTTACAGGCATAGATTGGGTTCCTTTTTGATAGATCGAAACTGAAGTAATTTGCCAGTGTACACATACAAACTCAACTAGATCTTCCCATTGTTGTTTCAGTTATCTCTATATTTTAGTTCACTCGCTTCACTCATGAAGTTCGCACTGACTTCATTTTTCAATGGACAATTATAATTCACGTCTCTGACTAGTTCTATTTAAAGATTTTACTGGAATCTTTCTTAAATGCTTTATAAAAGCACTTCGTAGAAGTAGCTTATGATATCAACCAACCCCAATTCATTTTATCTGGCAATACAGCAACTTTTGCCATCTTTTCTCAGTCATCGTGCCCCATTTTTTTTCAGTTCCCCCTTCTGGTGTGGCTATAAGGCAAAAATATCACGCCTATATAGTGCCAGGAATTTCAGCAAAACACAAAGACTATTATTAGCTTATCCTTCAAAACATGCAATATCGCAAACATTCTCTAGGATACATTGCGGATTCTCTTGTAAAATTGGCCATAGCTAACTTTCCAGCTGGTTGCAGATGCTTCTTCGTTTGTGGTTAAGTTATCTATGAAGGTTGTTCATGATCTGCCCCTTCCATCTTTTTCACTTCCTTTTGTGAGTTTTTGTCATCTTATGTTGTATCGTAATGAACAGTCACTTCTTTATATAAGAAAGTTCACTCAAATACTCATTCTCCCAATCACTCCTCCACTCACTCACTCGCTTCGCTCGTGAAGTCTTCAACCGATTCAAGATATATTATGACACTCTCATTTCAGCTGTCTTCAATTTATTTAGTGCTTTTTCTTTATTTCAATTTTCTGATTCTCATCAGTTCTTACAAGCATTTGAGTTTGTCTCTGCTTTTACCATACGAGTTCAACTCAGTTACCGAATTATTAAGGGAAACACCCCCCAAAAGTAAAACAAGCCATAAGCTCCTCTAATAGACCTTAGTTCTTCCATTAATCTATTCGGGCTGTCTTGAGAGAAACCTTAGGTGTCCGCTTTTTGGATGACCTCGTGCACTATACGTACATTTCCATGGAAAGCAACTTAAGGAGTCAATATCCTTCAGCTATTGGCAATAAAATTTCCAAGATTAGTAATGATTATAGGCAATTTATGCACTTTCATGAGGTCTTTACCCACAGATCTACGTATACAATATTTCTACTTTATCAGATATTCGAGACTGTAACGGTAGTGCTGATTGCAGATTTATCTACTTAACTGATCGACAATAAGTATTGCTTTGAGGAACTTGAGCTTACATTAACGCAGAGATAACTGAACGAGCGATCTGAACGAACAAAGCGTGTGAAGTGAATGAGTGAACTTACACCAAATAGAGATAACTGAGCAAGTAAGTGAGTGAATGTACACCAAAGAGATTAACTGAGCAAGCAAGTGAGAGAGTGAATGAAATTGCATTATTGGGAAAGAACTCTTCACAAATTAATACTTTTGTCGTTATGATAAGTCCTGCTTTTGAATAGAAAATTGCTCAACACTTTATCAGGTGTTTCATAACTTCACGAGTGAAGTGAGTGAGGTGATTGAGTGAGTGAATATTATAGACAATATGAAGAGTGAATATCATAAACAATATCATGA
This sequence comes from Kodamaea nitidulidarum, assembly GCA_030674215.1. Taxonomy (NCBI): domain Eukaryota; kingdom Fungi; phylum Ascomycota; class Pichiomycetes; order Serinales; family Debaryomycetaceae; genus Kodamaea; species Kodamaea nitidulidarum. Next base: position 80,011 of record JAJLWI010000041.1, read on the forward strand.
AGGTTTGGGAAACACTTGGCTGCAAAAAAGTTTACGTAAATTTAGTATTTTTTTTGGAATTTTTCACCGTTAACGAGCTCACAAAAACACACAGACTCGTTGATCATATGTCAAAAGAGAAGGCATGACCATATTGATCACAGTTTGGGCTCTTGATGATGCTGGTCGTCGACCGCTTCGCCAGAAGAAGTACTATTATTCCAACATTTTTCTTGTGTGCACACTTGTGATAAATTTTGATTCTGATTATGGGCCATTCCCGATTAGGCCATTTATGGTCAACTTCAGTTTCTTATATACAACTAATGTGTACATTAGTAAAAAGATACTATAAAAACAAGTAATGTGATTTTCAATAAATTGAGCGGTACGGGAATCGAACCCATGGCACCTGCTTGGAAGGCAAATATGTTAACCACTACACTAACCGCCCAGCTGTTGTGTGCAAGATATTAAAAACACGTACTAAATGTCTAATGTACATTATTTCATTTGCAAAAATCGGGTTTCGAATAAGAGGAGGAAGGCATTGTTTGTAAAGGGGGTTTTAATTTGAAACTAAAATGGTAAACCTACGCTCATGTGAGTAGATAATTTTCCTCCCGTATAGTAACATCTATGTAAAAACACAGCAATAAAATTTAAAAAATGAGCGGTACGGGAATCGAACCCATGGCACCTGCTTGGAAGGCAAATATGTTAACCACTACACTAACCGCCCGGTTGTTGTTAAAGAGGCTAAATATAGGTAAATAAGAGAGCAGAAGAGTTTTCAAAACTCATGGCTGTAAAGCGCTTTCAACTATGCAGTCAAAAAATTACAAACGCACTAATCTAAGTATCAACAGTATTACTGCGATCTTTTCCTGGAGGTTGTTCCACCTTATGAATCCGTTATGTAAATAATTAATACATTGCTTAGTTCGCTAGTGATTACCAAATCATAAAACTTTAGATTCTGCATTATCCATCATTACATCATAGGCTAATACTTTGCCACTCCATCTCCATGCTCAAAATTATTGCTCTATTCGAGAAAGTTCTGGTTTGCACTCATTGAGAACTGCAGCGATATTACGCAATCAATACTGAATCACGGAAGCTTGTTTGCCAACCAAGCCAGAGCAGAGTACACAATTAATGTTGAAATCTACCCAGGGTGTCAATTTTAATGAATGCAACCCCGAGCAAGCTAACCCATGCCATATTGTCCATCATTTCCCTCTTCCGTCCCTCCCAGCTGATGTCTGGTAATCATGCATGAAAAATCCGGGTTACTAACCTTTGCGCAAAGCAATCCTAAGGTGTATAAAAGGGTCTTATTCTAGTGTATTCCCACAAACAACAATGACATCTATTCTCAACGGTACTACACTTCGCATCAACAACCCAGATATTTCTGTTGACTACTACAAAACCAACTTTGGCTTTGAACTCTTGAAGACAAACAAATACGAATTTTACGATGTCTACTCATTGGGAATCAGAAACTCCGACGAAAAGTCGCCTTTTGCTAAACAAGGCGTTGTGCATCTTCTTCACAACAACATCGACAGGTTTGTACCTGATAACGGAAATGGAGACCACAAAGGCTTCGGCCATCTCTGCGTTTCGGTAGACAACATTGAAGCTGCAGAGAAGAAGTTGTTGGAAAATGGAGTCAAGTTTCAGAAGAAATTGGCTGATGGTAGACAAAAAGATATCGCATTTGCTTTAGACCCTGACAACTACTGGATTGAGTTGATTGAAAATGGGATCAATAAGAAAGAAGGCACTACCGACCCAAAGAATAACCGTTTTAACCACACCATGATCAGGGTTCGTGACCCTAAAGAATCGGTCCAGTTCTACAAGGATCTCTTTGGGATGAAGTTGTTTTCGAAGCGCGACTTTGAAGACGCCAAGTTCTCTCTTTATTTCTTGGGCTTTGATGAAAACCTTGCTACCGAGGGTTCTGTCGACAAGAAGACCCAAGCCGGAAAAGAGGGAATCCTTGAATTGACTCACAACTGGGGCACTGAGCTGGACAAAGACTTTGAAGGATACCACACGGGCAATGAAAACCCCAAGGGATTCAGCAATGTAACAGTTTCGGTAGTGGGCTTACAGAACTTTGGCCAGCGTGCTGTAACCAAGTTGGGTGAAGAGAAGGTAAAGGTTAGCGAAAATGTGGTTGAGGTTCATGACCCAGATGGATATTTAGTCAAGATTGTTGAAAAGGCATAGAGGGGTGGTCAAAATTTAGTTTACGAATATAAAAGTGATGTCCAAAGGTTAAATGAGTGTAGGTCGAGCTGAGGAGCAGAGCGAGCAGAGCGAGTGAACAAGTATTATAGGAGAGATAAACAAACGAGTGAGTGAATATTATTGTAGGTGAGATAAACGAATGGGTGAGGGAACAAGCATTATAGGAGAGATAAACTTAAATGAGCAGTAAGCGAATTACTGAGTAACCAAGCAACTGAGTAACCGAGCAACTGAGTTAGCAACTGAGTTAGCGACTGAATTAGTGACCATATGACAAAAAATGTACTTTGATACTTTAGTTATTCCAGTTAAGTGAGAACATTGAATAAAGTGAGTGCAAGAGAGATGCTCCGTTTAATTATGTTTTGAACGGTTTGGTGAATTTCATGGGTGCAAAATTCACTTTTGTGCTTTTTCCAGAACTAAATAGAAAAAGCGAAAGTTGATGAACTGAGTTGATAAAATCTTGAAAATTTGATCAATAGAAAGTTACTGGGTATCTGGACAGAAATAGATAATAAAGGGACATGGTAAATTATCGATACGTAAGTCACGAAGACTACCTGTCTAATTGTATCTAGTATAAAGTGCAATTTGACATCATTGTGTAGAAGACTTTACTTCTAGGTGTGCATACCTTCGGACTATTTCGACTTAGTTAACATCTGTTAGATTTAAAGTAATCGGCTAGCTCAGGCACCTTTTTGAAGACAGATTGTGCCTTTTTTGATCTTTCTGTAGTACTCTTTTGATACAAAAATGTTTGAAGAGTGGAAAGACATCTGTGTACGTACGGAATGAAAAACATACTGTTTGATGCGTAGAGTTTTCAAATTGTAAACTGATAACCACGCTTAGTATGGTACTCCGAGCTGTGTTTATTTAGGCTTGCCCAAGCTGCTCACCCCTATTTCAAAGCAATGTTTTTCACTATATTGTCATTTCTTCTTCACTAGTTAGTGCACTTTTACTCCTTGCGCTCATTTTGTCGACTCCCTCTCCAAGTAGTCCGTCCACAAGCTCGCAAAGCTCTGCCTCTCTGGCTTGTCAGCACCAGCCAAGCCCGCGCTCACCTTTTGCTCCGCATTCCAGTCCAATAAAGCGCTGATCAACTGCAAACTCTCAAATTTCTTCGTGTCACCTCTAGGCATCTGCAAAAAGGAAATGAGAATATTGGAGATGAGCTCTTTATCGATAGTGTTTTTGTTTGTGTTTTGCTTGAGCAACAGCATCGACTTTGTTAAGTGGTCGTTCAATATAATTGCCTCCTGCCGAAGCTTGCCGATCTGAAGCAGCTTGTTGTGAATGTCATGTTTGAGTTGCTCAACTTGCTTGATGTCGTCCTCCAAATTTGCGATTTTGTCTTTTTGCGCAGTGTTTTCTGCTCTGATCTTTTCAATCTCCAGCGTCTGGCTTTGGATTTCGGCAGTGAAATTTTCTACCAATTTCTCCTGTTCCAGCATTGCATCCGCAACGCTTTTTTCCAAAGAGATGATTTTAGTGACAAGACCTGCGTTTTCGCGCTCTTTTTCTGCGATTTGTCTGTCTTTGGTTCCCAAAGTCTCGCTCAACTCCTCGATTTTTAATTCCAAACTCTTTGTTTCCATGCCCGCTTCGTTTCTACTCAACTCCATCTCACTAATCTCTACCTTGTAGTCATTAATCTTTCGTATCAACTTGGCGTTCTGGTTCTCCAAATTATACTTTTCGTTTTGGAGATCATCCACCGTGGACTCGTACTGGCGTGTAGTGGAGTTAAGCAGTGCAGAAAGGCGCTCACATTCACTGTTAAGACTTTCGACCTCATTTTGGAGCGTAGAGTTGGACTCTCTAAGACGAGACCTTTCGAGTTCAAGATTTGCGTTGGACTTGCGGAGTTCGTTAGCTTGGTTTTCGAGGTCGATTGTTTTCTTCTCCAATTCTTGAACCTTGGTATTATTTTCTGCATTTTCCTCGAGGCGGGAAATCTTCTCTTTGGCTTCTTGAAGTTCAACCTCTGTCTGCTTCATGTTTGTAAAAAGCGATTTCATGGATATGAGTCTACTCATCAAGGTATCGTAGTTGTTCTGTATCGCATCGCGTTCGGATGTCACTGCCGCGAGTTTCTCGAGGAGATCCTTTGAATCAGAGTTAGCAATGTGTGTTTCCGAGTGAGACGAGTCTTGATTAGTCTCCTGTATATCTGAGTGATTTGGATTTTCTGTCTCCTTTTTCACCTCCTGATTCACATCTTCCTCCTTATGTTTCTCTTCACTGACCTTTTCCTCTTTATCATTCTTTTCAGTCACCTTCTCCTCTCTATCCTTTTCATCTTCATCCTTTTCATTATTCTCTTCAACCTTTTCATCCTTAATTTGTTCGTTTTCTGACCTTCCTTCACTTGAATTCTCAGCAGCTTCTATATTTGTGTCTTGAATGTGCTCATTGCTTACTTGACGGCTGGGATCAGAAGCATTGGCACCGGTCTTTTTCTTGTTCTTCTTGGCCATGATGTTTACACGCGACGAAAAGAAAAAAGCAAGTGAGAAATCCAGAACCAAATCATAAAAGGACTGCAGGGCTTACCAGAACCCAACCATGTTCTGCAGGGCTTACCAGAACTGATACAACGTGAGCCATTACCTGCAAAACTAATATGGTTAGTGGTTCTATAGATGAAAAGAACGCGGGTAATTGATTAATAGACTGCAATACTACGTATTACTAAAAAAATTAGAGTAGCATCAGTGGTTGAAATACACTAAAGCTGACAGTGACATTTATTCGACTTTGATAGCTGCAATTGAGCAGATCTTACTCAATCAGCTAACAGAATCAAGCTTCACGAGATAATCGGGTGATTTAACATATGTAGAAAGAGTTTGAATGAAGTGAATGAGTTAGTGAATATAAGTGTTTGAAGGAACTCAAGTAAGTGGGTGAGTACGTGAATTTATATTATGAAAAGAATTCGAATGAAGTGAACACGTAAGTGAGTAAACTCACATCATAGAAAGAGACTGACCGACTCGAATAAGTAAGTAGTGAACTCACATTTTAGAAAGAATTTAACTAAGTAAACATAGATAGGTTAATCGAATTTTATGCAACGTCATGATTTGTTGCAAATAAGTTCAGATCGATTTTGTTGCAAAATGAATAAAGAACTTAATTCAAAAGAAGATTATTATAACTATGATGAACTTTGCGAAGTGAGTACTGACCAGATATGAAACTAGCGAGAGAGAGAGAGAGAGAGAGAGAGAGTAATCGAGTAAGTGATGTGAGGTTATGGAAAGTGTGGTAATGGATATTGTGAGGTATGGTTTTTATTAATGGTACTCTGAGGTATGTTTATCACAAGTTAACCTTAATTCAACTTCCTTACCTACGAAGTAAATGTATGTCCCATTTGATATTGACTGATATCATACACAGTTTGTTTCAGCTATGCTGTTATAACAAATTGAAACCTTTGTTACATACACTTATGAACTTATCATCAACTAGGTTGCAAATGTATGCCAACCTTGCAAACTTTGCAGTATATTAACTTCGTGAAATGTTGGTCATATCACTCATACAAAGGTGCCAACGATATACCTAAATATCAGTGAACAAACACAACTTTTTGACGTATCACTCACTCACTCACTCACTCACTCACTCACTCACTTAACTCGCTTCGCTCGTTAAGTTCGTTCATTACCAGTGCTTTTCAGACCCCTTGATCTTTTTTCTACAACTTTTTCTCACCATGGACTTCGTTGACTTTGCCGACCACACGGCCCTCCCACCACAGCCAGCTTTATCACTACCCATCGCATCCAATATCGAGAACATTTCGAAGCGTTTCTCGAACCTAAACTCAATTCGTAACCTCCTCAACCTAGACAAACAGGAAAAATCCAGTGAGGTGTCTGAAAAGTATGCAACGGCAGAGAAGTATGCGGCAGCTTCAGTGCAGTTGTTGAAAAATAGAGCAATGGAGGGCGACGAAGGATCCGGAGTTTCCAAAGATACAAAAGATACATCAATAAATACTACAAACCCTTCTACTTCAACAGGCATCTCTACCAAAACTGCAAACACATCTACAAACCCCACCTCCAACGCAATATCACTTTCCTCCCGACTTTCTCGCGTGCTCAGCAACCCCCTTAGTGATACACAAATCCGCGAGTACTTTGCAGGCATCGATGCAGACACATCTGAAATCAGCGACCCGGGTCTCGCAGGTGCAATTGCCCGTAAAAAACTCAAAGGTAGGTTTGAATCGGACCTCATTCGTGCATATTCTCTGGCATTGAAAGAGTACCATCCCGCAGCTACTCAACTTGCCAAAATTGAAAAGGACCTCGCTGAGTTAAACAACTTGGCGCGTGACATAAACGCACGTGTGTGCACCAACTACGAGCCTTCATTGAAGCTCAGTGCCGACATTGCGCAGCTTCAGATCCAAAGTCACACGCTCGCGTTGAAAAAGAACCTTCTTGCGAACTTCAAGCTGAAGTTTACCATCAACGAGTACGAAGCGTTCGTGCTCACTGACGGCGATATCGGTGCCGAGTTCTTCGACGCTCTCGCCAAGGCTGAACGTCAGGTTGAGAACTGCCTGGTGCTTCTCACTATTGATAACCCCAAGCTTGGTCTCAAAATCATCGCGCAGTTGAACCTGGCCATAACACGTGCCATCGAGCGTCTCGAGGCTTACACAAATAAGCTGTTGGCAAATATGTACAATATTCTGCAAAAGATGGCAACCGTCCACAGGTGCTTAGCCTTCCTCAAAGCGCACAAAGTGGGGTATCTTTACACAGAAGTGGTGGCCAATTTCGTAGAAGCCCGCAGCCGTGCGGTAGTTGAAGAGTTTCTTACTCAAACCACCGAGAAACGGCCTGAAGCCATTCGTCATGACTCAAATGCCTCCACTACAACAGGCTCATTAGCGCCCTCGCGGCCTATTGTGGCTTCTGCACACGATCCACTTCGATACATTGGTGATTTGTTGGCGTACGTGCACTCGGTAGTAGTAAATGAGGCGGAAGCCATAGGTAGCATTTTTGGGGATGGCTCGGATAAAGTCATTGACCAGGTGCTCCGTGCGGTCGCAAAACCCACGCGTAGCAAAATCGACCAAATTATCACTATCGAGGCGAAATTATCCACCATACATCTGATATATAATTTGCTTGAGTTGTACGCGCTAATGTTCGCAAAGTTGGTTCCGGAATCTGAGCTTGTGGCGACCGTACAGCATCTCATTGGGTCTTGCCAGGACAAAATTACTGGAATCATCCGGAATCGTCTTCTCACAATCAAAAATAGCAATCTGGCACAGATCGAGTTGAACCTGGGTGGCCAACCGCCAGAATGGATTGTTTCTTTTTACTCCGACATCATTCCAATCTTGGAGCTGACAACTACCGAACGAGTCATGAACTTGGAACCGAAAATACATACCGAGTTTCTTTATCTCATTGTTGATGAGCCTATAAATGTATTTTACGGGCACATTGAGGCTAACCTGGACCTTTTCGAGACAAAGCGCGAACAACTTATTCTTAAGGAAAACTTTTTTGATCTTGTCTTAAGCAAGATTCTTCCTGTTTCACTTTTGAGCGATAAGGTTTTAGACATTAACGAAAAAATCGGCAGCCTCACACGTGAGTTGGTGGAGTACCAGTTGGAGACTCTCTTGCATGGGTGTGGATTGTATGACTACTACAATGTGATGCGGATGATTAGTCCGCTTGATGATTTCGAAGTTGAATTCTATGAGCCAATAACCGAGAACAAGTTGTTCACGTTAGAAAAAGTGAATGTTTCCGACGAAAATGTACGGGAGTTTCTTCCCAACGCATTGCTTGATTCACAAAATGCCTTGATAACATTGAATGCTCCACTTGTGGTGAATGACATAATTACTGATTCGGCAGTAGAGTTCACAAAGTTTTACAAATGTTTCAGTGCGGTTGCCAAGAGATATTTAGACTTTGCTTTTACATGGGATGATGTCGAGGTTGCGACTTTGTTGGGTGTGGACGAGGTTTATGATGAAGTGGTTAAGTTGACAAGTTAGCGAGAAGGAAATAATCTGCTCAAATATCTCACTACATAATGGTTCTTGATATAATACAGGTAGAGGATGAACTCCAGGTTCCAGAATCGCGAAATTAAGGTCCCCTCGCATTCAGAAGTGGTAGAGTGGATGTTTCTTGTATCTTGATAACTGGAAATGCGCATTTGGTAGTTGGTTATGATGTGGGAAACGAAGGACTGTGCCGACAGAAAGTCAGTTTAAAGAAAAACCAGTCACCACAGTTAAAGAATTGGCTGAAAAATACACAATTGAGGGATTGCGGGATCCGACGCTTGAAGTATTGGCTTCAATATTGATGAACTGCATTGTCCCGGGATCAGCTTCAAGGTGAACAGATATATAATTTTCTATTCAAAACTTTGGCCACCATATCAATCCTTCTACTTTGGCGCCAGATGAGCGAAATTACAACCCCGAGTGTAGTTGCAAAGTAGAACACATCTCTTTGCTAGATGAGTATACCACGCAAATTTGTGCTTGGCAGGTTCCAAAAATTAGCGATTATAGAAATACCCACTTTGCTTCCTTTAAAAAAGACCTGAATTCTATCACGCTTATTTGGACGACAGGGATTATACAGCAAACGTCTTAAAATACATGATATCTCGGCTGGATTATCCTTGAAGAGATAAACGAAACAAAAAAGTAAGCTTATTAGCATTAACTGGCTAAAAAAACTTCGTTGTTCCTGTCGTCATAATAAGTGCGCTACTTTATGAACTTTAACCCTAGTTTTCGTTTTTACTTCTTTGTTTGATCATACAACTTGTTGCAGAATTGTTAATACATTGTATAGTTCTTTCTCACAAGAATAATTTTATACTGACTTGTTCGCTCACTCGCTTGCTCACTCGTTCAGTTATTCCCCATTTGATGTTTGTTCACTCAGTCGACATCAAACTTTCTTGTTCACACTATTTGCTTATGACCACTCCTACTTCTGTATATATCATCACCACATCATCATTACCTTTGTACTTCTATTGTCTTCACCTTTGTACTTCTATATTCTTCACCTTTATTCTATATTATCTTCATCATCTTTACCAATTACCCATATTTTATCAGCGAATGGACATCTAAACACCACACTCGTTCAGTTCGTTCGTTTGTGTAAGTTCACTCACTCACTCACTTCACTCGCTTCGTTTGTGTAAGTTCACTCACTCACTCACTTCACTCGCTTCGCTCGTTCAGTTCGCTCGTTCAGTTCGTTCGTTTGCTCGATTACCTAATCGGAACCTTCCCCCTCCCATATCCGTCTTTCTCATAGTAATCCATAGGGTAGAAACTCTCGTCCCACATCTTGTCCTCGTCCATCATAACCATTGCTTCGTATGGAGTTAAAAGCGGCTTGTGAAATGCATAACCCCAGTCAATCAGCAACCTCGGACACGCAACCTGCACAAATGCATCAATGTCGTCAAACATCGCCAACTTCTGAGGAAAAATCTCACTCAAAATGATCTTGACAACCTCTATACCACGTGCTGCAAACTTCTCCTCAAGGCGTGCAAGTGTCGCAGGGTTTCCTTGTCTCCCGAGCGCACCCAAAATAAGGCCAATTTTTTTTGCAGCCATTGCAGTATTTTTTGCATCTTTCCGTACAGCAACCATTTGCTTCTGGTCGTAATATTCGCGGGTAAATTTGCGCGAGTATGGGTCATAGCGATACGCTGGGATTTCTGGATTGTGGATCATCGCACTTTCCAAGTGGAATCGACCGTCTCCCACGTAAACCATGCCATCAAACTCAGACGCATCAAGCCGCGCTGATGTGCACCCCAAAACCTCACCTTTCAGCAATGGACGTGTTTGTGGGGGTACAAGGAATAACATGTGCTCAGTGTCCTGTTCAAGTTTCAGCTTAACACTGTGTATTGTGGGGTTGAACTGGATCGTTCCAAAAACGGCCAATTTGGCCTGCGCACGAAAATTTCGCTGTAAGGTTTGCATGAGATGAGCTTCATCAATGTTGATGGTAACAAACACGTAAAGAACCTTGATCTCGGTCACATCGATGGGAACTAGACACGAGTGTGCGTAGTGGATGATGAAATCGCATCCGAGAGACCTCGCGGTATAGTCGTCGATACAACATGCACCATACGAGACATCTCCCATCACGAGTGTTTCAACAGAGCAGAACTGTTCCAAAATATCAGATATCACGAGCGAGTAGATGAGGAGACCCTCGGGCATTTGAAGTGCGACCCTTGTAGCTTTTGCTTTGCGGATATTCCACACAGTTTTGTGGATTTCGAAGTTGTAGTTAGAGGGGAGGAGCTTGATGGCCTCATTAAGGTCTTTGTCTTGGAGGATGTCATCGGGAATCTGGTTGATAAGACGGCCTATTTGTTTAGGCCGAGCACGCACGAGCAGGTCTGCTGCCGCGGAGCGTTCTGGTCTTCCTCCGAAGCGTCTTGGTTTTGACATGATCAAAGGAAAAAGGTTAGAAAAACGAGTTAATGGGGGAACAACGGAATATATGGTGAGCGTGAAGGGAATAATTGGAGAAAAGTGAGAATAAGGAAGTGAGAGTAAGGATATTGAGAACAAGGAAGTGAGAATAAGGATGGGAAGAATATGGTAAAATGAGTCAATGAAAGATGCTGATACTTTAGGACTTTAAAAGCAAACTGTATTTGTGAATGTGGATGCCTGAAGTATGCAGGTCAATGATGTGATAGAATTTGTTAGTATTGAAGGTTGGTGTATACAAATAAGAAGTATGTGAATGTAAATAATGTTCCGTGCTTCTACGATTTAGAGCTTGGACATTAAAATAGCTTCTAGGGAACGATTGATTGAGATGCATTGTGAGATCAGCTCTACATTTAATAAGCGGGTGGTCGCAGTTGAAATAACTTTTGAACGTATAAGAGTTCAACACTCAAGAAAAGTTGATCACATTTGCACTGAATGCTGAACTGTCATGTTTATTGCCTATGTTCTTCATACCATATCTGTATAGCGTAGAATTGTGTATTTTTTTATGGCACCACTTCGTTCAAAAGTTTTTTGTGGGGTCAATAACTGAGCGAGCTAAGCAAGTAAAGTTAGTGAGTAAACTTTCATTATATATGGAGATTTCTGAACAAACGAACTGATTTCACGAACATATAAAAGAAGGAAGATGGAGGTAGATTAGCGTAATGTTTATTGCAATAACCAGTGAATAGACTATACTCGGTTTATTATCACAAACCGACTAAGGCAGCGCAAACTAGAAACGTTTCACTAAGTAGTTGGTGAAGAGAGCTTAGAGTGTTCTTGAATTTGCCAAACTAAATGACAAGGGCTCCGTTATTATCGTTAGATTCAGTGGTACTTCACTCACTCACTAAATCACTCACTCACTCACTAAATTACCCACTCGCTCACTAAATTACACACTCGCTCACTAAATTACACACTCACTCACTTACTCACTCACTCACTTACTCACTCACTCACTCACTCACTTACTCACTCACTCACTAAACTCGCTTCGCTCGTAAAGTTCGAACAGTACGTATGGAATATTCATAATCTTGTAAAGTTCACTTAAATATCAATGTATATAATCATCAAAGTCGTAGAGCCAAGAAGGAAACCAGATAACTTTCAAACAGAATTTGATGTCTAGCTCGTGCAGTACTGGCTGCAAACATTTAAAAAATAAGGCTAAATTTGTACTAAAGGCATTCCCTAAAAATAAGGCAAACCTTGTACTAAAGGCATTTCCTCACTTACTTGTTTCTCACTTACTCACTCGCCCATTACTCATTACTCACTCACTCATTACTCGTTTACTCAGTCACTTCAACAATTAAATACTACCCAAATACTCATTCACTACCCACTCCAAATTTTAAATCCTACCTCATTACTTTCGCTACCCACTTCGAATTTTAAATCTTACCTAGATATTACTTCATTCGCTCTCTAATTACTCATTCACTCCTTAAATCTTACCTAAATACTATTACATTCGCTCTCTTTTTCTCATGTACTCCCACTTCAAATTTTAAATCTTACCTAATACTATTTCATTCGCTCTCTAATTACTCATTTATTCACTCACTTCACTCGCTTCGCTCGTGAAGTTCGCTCGTGAAGTTTGCTCGTGAAATTCAATCGTGATCATTCAGTTTTCCATTATTATACTTTTCACATCTCATCTATTTTTCAGCTCGTTCTTTTTTCAATCAACCATGATTACGCCATACTTCACCATAAACCAGGACGATGAGTACATTCTCGTTGACGTGAAGGTGTCACATGCTCGCTTCAACGCTGAAGCAATCGAAATGGTAGTGGACAACGAGTTATTTGTGTTTTCACTCGCTCCATATTATCTCCGCATAAGGCTTCCATACGCATGTGTGGACGATGAGCGTGCAACCGCACGTTTTGAAGGCGACTATATCAAGATAAAACTTCCTAAAGAAACAAAAGGACAGCATTTCCCAGACTTGGACTTGACTGCAAAGTTGTTGGCGAGATCTAACGAAAAGAAAGCACCGGTTTTGATTGAAGAGATGGACATAGAAAGAAATATAGACAATGAGCAAGACCAGCTGGATGAGCAAGACCAGCTGAATGAACAAAACCAGAACGACCAAAACCAGAACAACCAAAACCAGAACAACCTAAACCAGAACGACCAAAACCAGAACAACCAAAACCAGAATTTTAACATCCCTCATCTGGACTCTGCAATAGCATCACGTGACCTTCTTGATGCCCCAGGATATGACTGGGAAATTGAACAAAACCCTTCGCTCAATGTCAGTGCAACGAATCCATATGGTTTCAACAACCTCCACTCCGGGATAATAGGAGCCTCTCTTTCTAATGGAAACGACATCAACGAGGTCTCGGATCCTGAGCATACCACCCCGGAACAGCGTGTTATGGAGCGTCTCATTGGCGAAAACATAAAGTTCGATCCCGAAATTTACGCTGCGGACTACATAATGGAAAGTCACCCCGCCGAAGATGACGATAAATCCTTTGCTCAGCTTTTGGCGTGGAAAAACCCCATTGCACATCGCTTTTTAAAGTGGTATAAGAGGGAAAAAAAGGACAATGAGGAAGACAACAATTTGATGAGTGTGGAGTTTTCAAAGGAAGAACATGAAAAAATGATAGCGCTTCCGCAAAGGCTGTACATTGTGGAAGATAAGCCACACATGCTTCTTTTTCTCGTTTCTATACTTTTTGCCTATCACTATGATTTACGTGTTTCTGAGGGTGAGCACACTGTGGAAAGTGCATGGACGGTAGGAAAATTAGTGCCGCATTTTTCCCATTTGGATTCCCAGTTGGATCCACAGAAACAAAATGCTTTACGTGCGACTGTTTTTGCGCTGATACGGAGAGCTTTGGCATATCCTCTCCATCGTAGCTATAATTTGGTGATGAAAGTTTGGGACGATGTTTACTACAATTTACGTGGAGGTAAAAGGCTTGTGATCCAAGCGCTTTTAGACTGCAGGGAATTGTTTCGGTATCATGATGTGTACTATGTGTACGATAAGATTTGGATAGAGCAGTTTTGTTCGTGGTTCATTGGTGATGTGCTGGAGTCATTAGTTAGGACCTTGGCACATGACTTGAAAAGAGAATGTGGGAGAGTGACCAAGGACGACATTGTGTTTGAGAAAGCTGAGGAGGATGGGGAGATGGTTGTGTTGAGTTTGGCTGAGATTGAGGAGATGGCTGAGGAGATGTACAGGAACGAGTGAACGAGCGAACGAAGTGAGTTTGTGAGTGTGAACAAACATGGAAGAGTAAACTGAGGGCACGGCCGATCGAGTAAAGTGAGCGACTGAAAATAAGACAAAATATTCACTCTTTGGTGAGTTTTCAAACTTCGACTCTGGGGATATTAGTTTATTTTCGACAATCACGAAGTTTTTTAACGATATATGAACAGCATTTTAGTATGTAGAATGGTGAATAAACTTCACTCTCTTTGGTCGCGAAGTGAATGAGTGAGTAAACTTACTTTATGAAAGAGATTTTGAACGAGCTGACAAACTTACCAACTTTGAGCTTGTTTATCAGTACAATTTGGAAGAACTCGATTATCTTCAAAGCACATAATCCAATGAAAAACTACTTACTGTGCATTTTCATCAAACGTATTTGGTAGCTCCTTAACTTCAAGAGCGAAAAGAGTAAAGGTGTGTGTGAAGCGAGAGAACATCTGCTGGCTAAGCAAGTGCTTTGTCAGTACTTCATTTAGATTTTCTGTGAGCTAGCTTCACAAAAACCCACACAGGATGATCAACTTCCCCACTTAAGCTCTACTCAAAGCTTACTTTGTAAAGGTTACAAAATCAAATTGAACCTGAGACTTACCATCCTCAAAAAGCTATTCAAATTTTGAAATCATGGTGAAGTCAAACACTCTGTAAGAACCACTTAAAACTAGATTATTGTAATATTTCTAAAGATGGAATGAAATTTTACGAATACGAACAATCTCAAAACCAAATGTATTTCGGTACTAGCGAAATATTACGACCGATTTTTAAACTACAACTTCTAGCCTTAACCGTGAAGGTGAGATATGCACTAGTTCATTTTCGATTACCCTTTTTTCGGTTGACCAGGTATCATACATACATTTTTTATGTCACTCCTTTTCTATAATTCAATTCTCCATAATGCACTAATTCTGTCATTCATCGTTTTTCATAATTCACTACTTCTGTCATTCATCGTTTTTCATAATTCACTACCTATGTCGTACATATATTTTTCATAATTCACTTTATATATACATACAAAATCAAACTCTGAATCTACATCACTATCTTCTTACGTCAATCTCTACTAGAACCCCGCGTCGATCTAATCGAATAATCTACTTCATAGTCATTTTGCTTAGCTCCTTTCACTTCCTCAAAGCAAAAGACGAAATACGCTTTTGCCACAAAATCTTTTCACTCGTGTGAGAATAAGCTGCAAATCCTACATATAGTTATAACAATTTTCGTTTTCGTTAATCTCCGATTATTCCGGGTGATGCCACAATAAATCATCCATTTACATCTTCTCATCTTGTCACATAGCAAACGCTCTTCACTATACTCTCCACCCATCGAAAGGTTGTTTTTGAACGTCTATTCAAAACACCCATAACGACAATTTCAGTATCGTGAGAATTTCGTCTAACGTATCTTTTTGCATGACCTTTTGCAATGAGTTCGATATTGGCCTTAGACCATTACCTCTACCACATTCAGTTTCGTCCCTGTTCATTCTCCATTTCGTCAATTTCCTCGTCAAATCGGCATTGTTCTTTTTTGTGTCATCTACATCACTTCCTTCCCGTTCTCTATTTATGCATTACTTTCCCCCATGAAGTATATCATGCGGGTAGCGACCCACATTCAGCGAATCTCTACGGTGCTTTTCTTCGACCACACCCTCCGATGTCTCTGATACTGCCCGCGAAGGTGGCCGCGCTCCAACAGACTCGTCCACCCTCTCCAGAATAGTGGTTTCATCAAGCGCCATAGTCTCATTTTTATCCGCCTCGTGGATGTGCGGCTTATGTTCATCCGCATCATCTCGCAAATCAATGGTATCATGTTCGATATCTTCATCGGCACCTTCGCGCAACCCTTTCAATGGTGTCGACGTGTCAATGTTCGCTGGCAGTCCCAATTCCATCAGCATGTCAGACTTGTGCCGCTTGTGCCGAAACGGCGTAGGGCTGGGACCCTCGGGTTTCCAGTGATGGAACTGAATAATATGTTGAAACGACGTCATCAGCTCCTGCAGCGGCGGCTGTTTGCTTTGCTTGTGGAGCGGCAATGCTGGTGCTGGTTTCACCTGCATGGTTGCTGTAGGTGAAGTCTGCCCGTGGCTGGTACTGGGTCCTTGGCTCGCTAAGCCTCCTGGCAACAATGCAGGAACAGCTTTGCTTCGTGTTATTTCTGTCGGCATTGAATTGTGTCTTTGATGGTATCGCTGTGATCGGCGAGTGCGGTACGGAGTTACTGGCGTTGCAAGGTTGGCGACGGCAGCAGCACCAATCTTTGCAGGCGAATGTGGTCTGCGTACAGAAGTCAAGGGGCCTCCAAAACGAAAATTTTGCGGTGTTACTGCACTTGCATTGAATGTATTTTCCGGTGCCGTCCTTGTGCGTGCACGCATTGGCGGACTACCTGTTGTCATTTGCGTAGTCGAGAAAGACGAAGCCGGTCTGGACTGTGCTGAGGTACTCGAGGCTGAAGAAACCGACATGGATAGAGGTTCTGACATAGTGGTTGGTGCTGAACCTGTTTGTGGTACTGAGGTACCCTTTTTTGGCGCTGAAGAGCTCGTTTGCGGTGTGGACAGAGCTGCTTGGACTGGTTGATGCGTGGATCCTGAATCAATAGCTGATTCTTCTTTTCCTTCATTTTCTCTATTTACCTCTTTTGCGCCAAATATCACAGGAATCATGTTGGGTGGAACTTGGGCACGTAGTGCAGTCTGCAATATGTTAAAGTTTTTTGTGGCAATCTCTAACCGGTAGTATTCTTGCTTTGTTCTTTCTTGTTCTGCGCGCAATCGTACCGACTCTATGAAAGCTTGTTCGGAGTAGGGAAAAGACAGCACTTGAGGCCCTAAAAGTGCGAGAAGACCTGTGTTTTCAAGTGGATATGCTATTTGGCTGCTCTGAGTATGAGCACCTTGTTGCCCCAATGGGGGATGCCGAGGGTGTGCTAATTGGGATATGCTACTTGGATGCTGGCCCACTTGACCTTGTATGTCCTGTTCGGATGTCGTGATGCTACTTGATGGTCTTGCACGATTTTGGGTCGGTTGACCCGGCTGGTGTTGTACATCGGGTAGGCTGTGCTCCCTCTGGTTTTGCTGGTATGGTTGGCCCCGTAGGTTTTGTTGGCTTTGTAGGCTTTGCTGAGATTGAGCACTTTGCTGAGGTTGAACGTTTTGGTGGGTGGTTGTAGTCTGGCTCTGGCCCTGCTGAATTTGTCTTTGCTCTTGTGTGTTCGTCCTATATCGCTCACCTGCCTCTTTTTGGAACTTGTCTATGAGTGAATGCACATTCATTGAAGACATTGTCACTGGTATTAGAAGGTGATGTGACAGTGTGTCCTTAGGTGCTAAAAGGGGTATATTGGCGTCAGTCTCGTAGTTGGTTTGACCGCAAGTTTTTTTTTCTGATTTCAATGCTCCTAATCGAGTAGATCTTCAAAAACAACGGGATGCTTTATCCCTTCTATGTCAATACGGGGCAGCGAAAATCAAAAATGGAAACGTCTTTGAAAATGCAAAACATTGGAACGGTCGCGGTCGCCCTATTAGGTAATCACGTGTTCAACTCAAAATGGGGATCTGAACATCAAGTAGCGCTGTTGAGGTATCATTGGTGCACGAGAGCGAAGATATTTTTAGAGCTATAATAACTTCGGTGTTATGTTACCGCGTCATATAACTGCCCATCTATCTTTTGTAAAAAGGAGATTTGTCCTGAAGTTGCACAAGATTGCGTCACCACAAAAAGCATAATTTCACCCAATGCGGCAGCACAGCCAAGACCGAACAGCGTGTAGCAGCTGGGACTGCTCTCCTTTTTGCGGTGTGCAGATCATTTTCACCACATCCCAACGATGAATAGACCAAGTGGAAACACGTCCAAACCATAAGGCATTTTGGGCTAGTGAAGAGCAACTTTCTATTTCTGCTCATCTTTCTATTCCTGCTCAAAACGGTTGCTCATAAGTCGCTTAAGAATTGGTGCATAAAGCAGTCGCTAGTGCCAGTTTTGCTGGTGAAATCAAAAAGCAACTAAAGAAGCAATCACACTCCAGGTTGCTTTATCGGTTAATTAAGCGATCAATTATTGAATAAGTATAAAAGGTAAGAGTATTCATAGGAAAACTCAGTTATATTCTTTCAAGACCAAGATAGATAGTATATCCATAATCACAAAAATTGTCTATTCATAGTCACCTTATTGATATCTACCTTTTAATGAGGTAGTTGGATACCAAGATGAGATTCTTCTTAACCAATGTAGTAGAATCCATGTTTCTTCAATTTAATATCTTTTGGGAATTTGTTGCATTTACTGTATCCTCAGTTATTCCAGTACTTGAAGATGGTCAGTACTTATTGTTGTTTCGAGCAGGCATTCATGTTAACATCCAAGTTATCGTTGATAACCACATTGACTATCAAGTTGTCATTGATTAACCAGATTGACCTCATGTTATCATTGATTAACTCACATTGACCCTCAAGTTATCATTGATAGCTCACGTTGCCCCATTGATAACCTTCAGTTATCATTGCTTCCCCCCAACCAAATACTCACCTCCCATAACATAGACCATACATCACCCTCACTCCCAATAGTACCGCTAGTACACTAATCTAAAAACCGCTCACTTGTTGCAAATTTAATTTTGTTGCAAGTTTCCACATTGGTAGAACACAAATTTTGCTGCAAAGACCTCTTGACTTTTTTGCTGCAAAGATTCCTCTTGACTTTTTTGCAGCCGTCAGTGCTGGTATGAATAGAGAGAAAAGGCTCAAACCGGAAAGAACAAAATCCAAGGTGTAGCATTGGAATAGTACTATGACTTTGTGAAGTTGTAGCATACAGACATGACTTCCTTGGTTTTGAAATCAAAAAATCAATCGAACGATTCCTTGAACAAATCAGCTATATGGGATTTCTCAATCTCGCAAGACTCGGTATATATTCTTATTCGAAATAATGGTGGAAATCTATCCCCTTGATAAGCAATGAGGGATCCATCCCCCAAGCAATATCCATCAGTTTGTAACACCCAAGTATGTATTTTTAGTCACCCGGCTCATCCATCTACAAATCCGCCTCGGTCGATTTAGCTTTCTAAGCCATCATAACCCCTATAAAATAGTTCTTGTCCAGAGCAACCGTATGATGTGGATCGCCCATGAGATTTACGGATATACAGGGATTTTCAGGAGTCTCGAGGCTTTGTCTCGTGATGAATGTATTGCGAGCGCTGGAAGAACTTTTGTCATCAGCTAACAGTATCATTTGGAAAGCTTCCAAAAATAATGACGCAATAGTTTTTCGGATATGATCCGATTTGACCGTAATATCGAGATGAATGAATGTATGAGTATCGAACAATTCCTTATTGTAAATGAGTGAAATCTGGCAAGCTCTAGAAACAAGTACTCAATACATAGTGTGATTAAAGAGCAGACAATGATAGTACTTTAATAGGGAAAACATTCATACTGTAGTACCTGGAAATTATAGCCGAATGAGAAAAACCTCGGGACTATGAAGGAACGACTACGGGATCCGGTATTGAGACTTCATAAAGAGGTATTGTGGTTTTTAATGTCTTCACCAACTTTAAATTTACAGGGGTCTTCACACTTTAACGTAACATGTATAATCCTATGGTCATATTTCACACTGGTCATCCATAATATTACTTCCAACTGACCCGATAATTTCTAATACTTACACTCTTGATCAACTTCAGAGGGCTGGTTTCAGTTTGTTAGTTATAAAATATACTGGCGGTACCACTTCATGCCTATTAACATACAAAGGATTTCATTATGAGTGGTTAAGATTAAAATAAATTCCATAATTGAAACTATTGACATACATTTGGTATTATCTGTTCAAAATACATTGATGACAAACTTATACCTGTTACTTAGTACCTCTTACTTAGTACCTGTCACCTAGTACCTCTCACCTAGTACCTCTTACCTAGTACCTCTCACCTAGTACCTCTTACCTAGTACCTGTCACCTACTGTCATGGTCTTGTTTACATGTATCACTATTGAACCTTCATATTCACATATCTACCCTAAGTCAACAAGTCCGTAATCCTCATACTAGGCTGCCGTTTTGTCTCGCCCAATTTCGCAGCCAACAAAATTGATTGAATACCATCTTTATCGTCGTTTAAAATACCCTCCTTTGAAATGCCCATTTTGGAAATATCCACTCCTATCGCTGCTTCATCCTCGTTCTTACACCTCTTTCCTTTTCCGCCTTCATGATCGTCATTTCCTTGCTCTCTCTCTATAGGACTCAGCTCGCCCAGCAGGATATGAAGACTCTGGGTCCGCAACTGCTGAAGACACCGTGAAGCACTCACCATATCATCCATTTCGTGCAGCATTTGCGCCCAAGAACTGCTTCGTTTATGGGGAGCGGACTTTGACCGCCGTGCAGAGTTCGGTTCAGAACTCCCCTCTGTCTTCTGTGGTGGATTCTTGAGCAGATATCCGTCAGGGGGGGTTATAGAAAGCAGATGAGGAGTAGAACCTTCAGTTTCGAGGGGCGAAACCAAAGACTGTTTTGCATTCTCTTGTTTCCTGTGTGCAAGATACAGAAACGCGTCCGGTTGTGAATTTTTAATGTTTTTTGTGGTGCATTCGGGAATGGCTGCAAATTTGAAAACTCCGGGATTTTCCTGCTGCTTCAAAGCTGGTACGGGTTGTCTCAAGTCCGGCTTGAGACTATTATCCCGTGAGTCTAAAAACTTGTGTAAAGGTGGAATCTTTGGCGTGGGGTAGGCATCTGTTTTGAACGACCCTCTGCCGTTAAAAGTGGATTTGGACGCGTCATTCTGATATGGAGAAGTGTACATTTTCGGTGTCATCGGAAATCTATATTCGATCCTGTGCACTTCCGGTCTGTCATTTCCGAAACGGTATGCGTCCGTGGATTTGTTCGACCTGTATTCACTTCCTATTTCTGCATCGTAGGGTGGCAAATCAGGGGTACGTGGTATATAAGGACGATAATTTCCATGAATGTAGCTATTTGTATATGGTGTTCCAAATACGAATGGTGCACTCATGGCGTCCTTGCTCCTCTTAGGGCTATTCGAAACATCGACCCTACTGAAGGTGTTCAAATCATGGGAGTAAGTATTGACATCATGCATTGGTTTCAAGTCAGAACAGGTTATGTTCAGGTCATAACTTGCTCTATTCAGATCATAACTTGCTCTGCTCAGTGTGGAACTTTTAATCAGACTTTCGTTTGTTATGTTTGTCTTTCTTTTACCCACAACTTCATTCAGACTCGTCTTTTTCAGATCACTGGTTCTTTTATCCAAAAAAGTGTTGTTGAGAATTCCACTCTCGATACTCGTGTCTGCCGATTCCGATATGAACGCATTCGCAGGAATGTCATCGAGTCGCAACTCACCAAATCCATGGTCCAGTGGCTTCAAACACAAGTCCACGAAGTCAGGGCCGAAAATAGGCACTAGCTCATTTCTGATATGGTAACAGAATCGACGTGCCAATAATTTGCACAAACTGTAAGGAAGCCATGTACCCTGGATCTTGAGGAACCCTCCTCTGATACGCTTGATGTACAGTTGGTATTGGCGAGGTGTCAGCTCCAACAATTTCACAATGTCTGCTTTGAAACTCTGGCCCGAAACCGCACTGCTCTTCGAACTACTCAAGGCAGCTTTCCATATCCCCGTCAAGTGCACATAACCTATGGAATAGTCCCAAATCACCCAATGGCCGTTGACTTGGTATTCGTACACCGTCAAATAGTTGCGCAGTGGGTCTATGGTACTGGTGGAGTATTTCTTCATCACAATTTCTGGTTCTGTCCCATTAGTGTGATGTATGGGGAAATTGATGCGTGGGTTGGAATCGAGCTGTTTGGTTGTGGACTCGGCCTTTTTGTGTTTTTTGAAGATATACTGGTTGAAAGAGGGGGACTTGCCGTTTTTTTCAGCCTCTGATGGCCGTTTGGAAGCATATGGGTATTGAGCCGGTCTTTCTGGGTAGTAAAAGTGGTATGGGTAGTAATGCAATTGGTTGGAGTATTGCGTTGTCACTGGAGTTTGGTGTTGCAATGCCCTGTGTTCAAGGCATGATTGCGAAGGAATCATTTAATGGAAAAAGTGATGCTACTTGTGGAGAATGGTTCCTTTTTCCGTGAGGATTGTTTCAATTCTTGCGTTTCTTCGTGTTGGCTTATCAGTGTTGGTATATCCCCTACTTGATCCGCCGTTGAAATTTTTTGTAATCATACCGCTCGCTTTGGCATATTTATACCCTGACATCTTAAAATCGTGCGCTTTTAGGGGCCAACAGCAATGGCAAGATCATCAAGCAATTTAGTGTAACTGAAACCGAAGTGCGCCCGTGTTCATAACTTCTTGCTTAAACAAGTCCACTGATAACACAATCGCACAAGCCGATGTGCATGCACCAATATAGGCTATTTCCGGCTTGCTCGCCTTCGAGAACTGTCTTTAATTTAGAGGCGATGTTAGTCTTGAACATAATAATTCACCACGCTCGTGACACAAACTCAGCCGTTCAGTCCTTCGGTGCATGCTAGTGCACAGAAGCTCGGAATATGCGGTACGGGCGGGCTACTTTGCACGAGCAAAAGAGAGTTAGAAAAAGAGATGTATTGAGTGTATCAATCTCTACATATTAACAATGCTTTCCGGTGTACTGATCTAATGGTGTACGCCTTAACTTTCACTCTTGGAGGTCTTAGGCAGCGGCCAATCCGGAAGAAAATGATCTGCTAATATATTTTTTCGCGGTATTCTCCCGTTTGTCTACATTTCAAACGCAGTACATTTTGTACCGAATTTGATTTTCGCCGGTGGGGTGTCTAAGTACTTGATGACACTAATGGGAAATTGAAAGCGATGGGTAGTGGGGAGATCGAGGAAGTCATCTAGAAAAATAGACTGACAGGCTTGGGTATGGATTCAGAACTATCAGCAATGTGGATTGCAAACGTTCAAACACAAACCTTATGGCAGTCTGCATATAGGAGCAGAGGACCAAAGGCAAGGAAAATAGGAGTCGGTAGCAATCGAAGCTGAAACACCACCGCCGGTTCATAACTCCTTGAGGATACCACACAACCAAATGCTGGAGTTGCCGCACCTATTGCATTCGCAACAATGCAGTCAGAAGGTAATTCGAGCCAATGTAAATCAGGGGTCAAAAAGTCAAGTGGAGGCGGGGTAGAGTGAGACCGTCGATGATTTCATATCCAGTGGTGGCCGCCTCAAGATGTTAAAACGGAAGTGGGCCTACTGAACTGGACTATGATTCGTCCGTGCTACATATTACCAGACTGTGATAAGTTGTTCACTAGCCAGATATTACCTTGACTTGAAGCTTGTGGCACATGCTAGGTTGTGCTTTCCGAACTTTGAAATCTCAGAAATAGAAGTTTTTTTTTTTCTATGAACTGATTCAACGTTACCACTATTTTCCTTTCCAATTTCAATGTCTATAACCCATTTATAAACTTTAAATAGACTTTTTGAAACGCCTCTCACGAGAACTAACGCCTATATTCCGTTTGCGGTACAGATAGCGGATCGAATTTGGTAATTCAACCACACTTACAGTAGAACAACTTTTTTTTTCTATACTTGTTAATTCACACAACCTTTGTTCCTTTCACATGATTGAATGAAACCTGTGAATATAGTCTCTCGTCAATTTATCTTTTTTTCGCTTCTTCTTGCAGTTGATATTTATCCGTTGGGATCAACACTGATGGCATTGGCTTTGTACAGACTATTATTTTATACAATGCGTTTCTATTTTGTGTTTAGGTGGAAAACACTGGCTTGCATACAAGGGATGCCCAAAACATTGGGGGACAATAGAATGCATCATGTATTGCAAAAGTATCCGATATCAATGGATGCAGTTATTAAGAATCGTTATTTTCGGTGAGCCTTACTTACTAGAAAGTTTTTTCAGTATAGAGATCTTAATTCGCAAATGTCTGTGGTTGTATTAAACTGTTTGTTTTCATCTACATGTTTACAGATGTCTGAGTTATTGTTTTCCTGTTCATGTCTCACGAACTCGGAATAATTAAGCTTTTGCGCATTCCCATTTATGTGCATTGTTTGCGTACACAATGAGTACTACCTGGGTACCGATGTGGCTGTTCACTGCAAGCCAATTTTAGTTTGAAATGTTCGTGTTACAACACCTGTACACAGCTTGAAAACACAACTGTTTTAGCGGGATTCCACAAGGCGATTTTTTTAGCCAGATTAACAGCCTTGATTTATCAATTCCGCGGGTTTTAGTGGTGATTGAAAGTATTTTTAGCCTGAAGCTCTAGGAATTTCAGATCGTTTTTCCGGACTAAATCTGTTTATCAATTGATTCGTGAGGTTAACACGTTTGGTGACAGCAGTAATTAGAGAGCCGTTGTGAGAAAGTGTTACTGTAGTAAAATCTCCAAAGACAAGTATCGACCTTATAGACTGCACAATGCTAACCACATCCTAAGACTTAATTGTGCGTGCAAAGTATATACAATACATGATTTCTCTTGGAACGCATTACAATGCACGATTTCACACGGCACATATTATTATTTCACATATACAACAAATTTTCAAGTATCATATCTCCACCAATTTTTTACTTTTGAGCCCTCCTCGATCAATTATCACTTTTGAACCTATCCTCGATCAATTGACCAATATCTCAAAAAATACGCTTTCTTATACAACCTTCAGGTTTTCTTACTTATTAGCATTTTTCAACAAATTTCTCTTATTTACAGCCAATGACCTCTAACCAAACGAAAGAATCCTGCGGAAACAGCCTCGTTGATTTTTCCAAGCCCAACTGAAAGGGTGCTCTTTTATCAGCCATCATGCAATCTGATAAAGGGTCTCTGGAGTAGACCATAAGTGCTCACAAAATCGATAAATAAATCAAGCTAAAGGGTTTTTACTGGCATTCAAACCACAAAATTTCCATTTATAGTTCAGCGTTCTCCTTTTACCCTTCACATTTATCACACCTACAAACCACCGCCATATCTATGAGCTTTGTTTTTAGCAGTGATTTGTTCGATGGAAGTACTCGTTTGGCTTCTCCAACATTTAAAAGAGTTAGGAACACGGGTCTTACGCAACTTTGTGTGCTTACGTAATTTGGTATCAACGTTAGGTTCTCGATATAGAGTAGTGATATTTTGACGGAAACTTATGGGGAAATGGTAGGTGATAGAAAATTGACTCTGAAAAAGGATAGCTTAACGCTGGAGTTCTTATTTGCTTTGACTGCAAATCGGTAGAACTTTTTTTAGAAGTATACATGGAGGGCGAATACTGATCATAATCAATGGTTGCAAAACTATAAACACGTAGTTGGTCAAAGTAAAAGAATATACAACCAAAACGATGACTCATCCCATTACTCACTTCATGAGCAAAACGAATGAAGTTCCATGTTTTCCTAAGGTTACTACCTAATATAGGTGGGAATATACGGCAGAAATGTGCTACTAATTTTAGGTAAAATTGCCAATAGAATTCAGGTTGAATAAGAACAAGTTTGGTGAATTGACAAAATGAAGTTTAACTCACTCACTCACTCACTCACTCACTTACTTACTTACTTACTCACTCACTCACTCACTCACTCACTCACTTACTCACTCACTCACTTACTCACTTACTCACTCACTCACTTACTTACCTACTCACTCACTCACTCACTTACTCACTCACTCACTCACTCACTCACTCACTCACTCACTTCACTCGCTTTGCTCGTGAAGTTCGTATTCGAGATCACTCCCTGAAGTCTGGTGCCTTAATTGTTCTGAAATTACTATATGATGTAATGTGTCATACTGCATATAATATGTTGTTGACACAAAATCCACCAACCAGCTCCCCCTAGAAAAGCGAGTTCTGAGCGGGTTTTGAGCGGGTTCTGAGCGGGTTCTGAGGCGGCACTGAGTAGTATGGCTGCGGGACCAACGGCTAAGGAGCCACTCAATAGAAGTTTAGACTAACGACTCGATTATAAATACGTTAGGATAATTTCTTTCAATGAACAGGCAATAGGCAGTTCTAAAGGTTAGGATCGCAATAGTAAAGGCTAAAAAGGTTATGATGTGTATGACGACTACTAAATAATAGAAACAGTTATATTCTAAAAGAACCGCAACAACCGGACTGTCAAACGCACATCGAATGATGGTTATGGGCCCTGTGCTTGGCTGCAAAATGTTGCCAGGTTTGGAATAGACATAACCCGGTTTTGAAACCGCTAGTACGATTTTTGTCCTGAAGAGAGGAAAACAATGTATTTATCCTGAAGACAGGACACCAATGTTTTATCCTGAAGAGAGTGTTGTGACTCCCACTGAATGGTGACATTCTATTGAGCCCTTAGTGGAGGTCTTTGTGAACTAATGATAGAAGTATTGCCGTAATAGTGTGTTTATTTTTTCAGCCGCTTCTTCAATTGGTATTATTGAGTCAGTTACTATTCTGTGAGTGAATTAACCAGATGTCATTCGGTACGATTTAGTCAGGAGAGTGACGAATAGTTTAAATGAGTTGATATCTTTTAGTTCGGAGAGTTGTTTGGTTAAATTGGTCGATACCTTCTAGTCAAATTTAGTCACAAATTCTTTAGTCAAATTGGTCGATACCTTCTAGTCAAATTTAGTCAGGAGAGTTGTTTGGTCAAATTTAGTCACTTAACCATTCAACATCACTCACTCATATATCTTTGGTCAGAACACCAAAATAAGTAGATACTATCAGTCAAATCCATCTTTTAATCGAACTCATTAAATCATGTTGTTTCAATAAATTATGTCTCAACTACTCATCTAATCTTAACTATTTGGTATCCACACAGAATATTTAACTAAAATATTGGAGTAAATTAGTCAATACACTCTGGTTGACTCTTCGATGGTATAAGTAGCTAAGATCCTGTATCTCGCGCTCTATTACTGATTGGGGAGTTGTATTTTTACTCTGTGTTCCCTTTCTTACGTAGTGTTAGAAAAGTACCTCGGGGCTTAAATCTATATACGGAATATGTACTCGGGAAGATCGAATATGGCGCACGTGAAAACATGGGCTGTCCTATTCTCGGCCCGCTTTCCCTGTGCTGCCGTAGTTTTTGCCTGGTTGCTTATTCGGGCGTCGTGGCACTTTGCAGCCACATCGGTGCCAGCATATAGTTTTGAGGTAGTGTCCCTACCCTAATTGGGGAACAGTATGTCTTATCTATACAGTCACGTGCGTGTACATGTGTAAACTAACACGTGATAATTCACATGATTATATCTTGATTTATATATTACGTGGCTAAGTCATTACTTCTGCTCGTCGGGATACACTGTTACCTCTAAATACCACTCTCTCTAATTATTCAAATGCTTACTACTCAGTCTCTCTAATAACTCAATTACTCAGTCTCTCTAATAACTCAATTACTCAGTCTCTCTAATAACTCAATTACTCAGTCTCTCTAATAACTCAATTACTCAGTCTCTCTAATAACTCAATTACTCAGTCTCTCTAATAACTCAATTACTCACTTCTTCTCTAATTACTCACTTCTTCTCTAATTACTCACTTCCCTAATTACTCGCTCACTCACTCACTTCACTCGCTTCGCTCGTGAAGTTCGTTCGCTCGTGAAGTTCGTTCGCTCGTGAAGTTCGTTCACTCGTTAAGTTCGTTCGCTCTTCCCAACCTATCCCCAACAGCATCCAAAAACTCCGTCGTAGTAACATAAGCCTCCCGATCAGTCCGCCCAGTAGCCAAAGCCAAATCCTTAGTCATGACACCATCGACCTGCACGGTGTCGGTCGTGGCCTTCTCCAAAATTTCGGCGAATTTCACAACATCCGGAGTACCATCAAGCCTTCCTCTTTGGGCAATACCACGAGTCCAGGCAAAAATCGAGGCAATCGAATTGGTCGAAGTCTCCTTACCCTTTTGGTGCTGTCTAAAGTGTCTGGTAACAGTTCCATGAGCAGCCTCAGACTCATAAGCCTTTCCATCAGGAGTCATCAATGCTGACGTCATCAATCCAAGGGAACCAAAGCCCTGAGCAACAATGTCAGACTGAACATCACCATCATAGTTCTTCAAAGCCATGACAAAACCACCCTTGGACTTGATCATCTGTGCCACCATGTCATCAATCAAACGGTGCTCATACCACAAGCCGTTATCAGCAAAGTCCTTTGCATAGTGCTGCTCGTAAATTTCGGCGAAAATGTCCTTAAAGCGACCATCGTATTTTTTAAGAATGGTATTTTTGGTGGAAAGGTACAAAGGAAGCTTCTTACTCAAAGCCATCTTGAAGGACGAGTGCGCAAATCCGGCAATCGATTCATCCGTGTTGTACATGGCCAAGCCCACTCCGGAACCCCGGTAATCGTAAACAGTACGTCTCTGCGGTTCTCCGCCATTGGTCGGAGTAAAGACCATTTCCAACTTACCTGGTTCCGACACAACTAAGTCGGAAGCCTTGTACTGATCTCCGTGGGCGTGTCTACCGATAACGATTGGTTTTTCCCATCCCGGGACCAAACGGGGGATTCTCGGGATGATGATGGACTCGCGGAAGACGGTTCCGCCCAAGATGTTACGGATTGTACCGTTTGGTGAGAGCCACATCTTTTTGAGGCCAAACTCCGCCACACGTTGTTCATCCGGTGTTATGGTTGCGCACTTAACTCCCACGCCAAACTCCTTGATGGCGTTAGCTGCATCGATGGTAATTTGGTCGTTAGTTTTGTCTCTGGCTTCGATACCGAGGTCGTAGTATTTGAGGTCGACATCGAGATAAGGGTTGATCAATTTGTCTTTGATGCGGGCCCAGATGATACGAGTCATTTCGTCACCGTCCATCTCGACGATGGGGTTGGCGACTTTGATTTTGGTGGAGATGTTGCGGGTGAGTTGGAGTTTTGGAATCATGATGAAAAATTAAAAAGAGCGGAGGGAGGTTTTTATATAATTTTGGGAAAAAACGAGCGAACGAACTTCACGAGCGAAGCGAGTGAAGTGAGTGAGTGAGTGAGTGAGTAATTAGAGAGAAAGTGAGTAATTAGGGAGAAAGTGAGTAATTAGAGAGAAAGTGAGTAATAAGGGAGAAAGTGAGTAATTAGAGAGAAAGTGAGTAATAAGGGAGAAAGTGAGTAATTAGAGAGAAAGTGAATAAAGAATAAAGATTGAAGATTGAGGAATACAAATGAGCAAAAGACCGATACCTTAGTTATTTAGGGGGGTTTGTATAATTAACATACCGATACTAAATAAATTGCGGAATTAAAAATACCGGAAGTATATGACTAAAAGGTGAATTACGGACGATATTTGATGAAAGGGTTGTGAATTTCTAAAATTCCGGGGGTTGTTACTTGAAAGGTTGTAGAGTCGATACTGTATGACTAATTGTGGAATGAACAAATACCGATTATAGAAAAGAGTTGTTATCTTAATAGATAGATACTAAGAGGATGATATGAACATACTAGATATCCTGATACCGATATGACTCTTTAATCTTTGTTGGTAGAAATGTATGAATGAACACAAAATGTGAAAATCTTGCGATAACCAAAGTTAAAGCCAGTCAAACAATCAAACCAGTCAATCATTCTAGTCGAACTTTCGTGTGTTGCTTACCATAAAGTAGGGGGGGTTCTAAGAATTTGGAGCTCAATCCTAACATTAGCACACCGGTAATTGATACCTTCTCATCTGGGGGTTGGTATTTCTCCGGTATGATATCTCTCCGGTACCGGAGCTACGCCGTGCATTTACGGAGTGACACAAAAGACGAGCGAACGAGCGAACGAACGAACTTCACCAGCGAAGCGAGTGAGTGAGTTTGTGAGTGAGTGAGTTTGTGAGTGAGCGAGTGAGTGAGTGAGTGAGTGAAGTGAATGAATTGAGTGTATTAACGATAAATTGTGAATGGGGAAGTGGATTAACGATAAAGTCTGAATGGGGAAGTGGATTAACAATAAAGTCTGAATGATGGGGGAATGGTGTATCGGTAGAAATAGGGGTGGAAGATGAATAATTGAGGAAATGAGATGGTGGAGTTAAAAGAATGGAAGTGCGGAATGATGTAGATGAATGGACGGAAACAACATTATATTATATTGAACTTTATGGATTATAGTGATTATATAATCCATTATGTAACCATAGTTCATTGACTCCAAAAGAGGAAATTACCAGATATGGAAGGAAAAGACAATAGGAGAGAATGATATGAAAGAATGATTATATTTTCAAGTCAAAGCTCAGTTCTCTCTAAATAAATGTCGTAGTATTCTTTTAATATATGCAGGAATAATTCAAGAATTTATCCTCGCTTACGATTGTTTTTATCATGATGGTCTTATTGTGTTCGTGTTTATGAAATCCAACTGCTACTATGCAGGCATTTACAGGTTAGTGACTCAAGTTACGGAACTGAATGCAAGTTAGATAAGCTAATGACATGAGCGAGGAACCTAACTAATCCGGAAAGGGCACGAGATTGCTTTAATAAACAAGGAGCTTGATACGGAGGCGGGTTACAGCCAAGTATAAATAGCGGGTGCGAAAGCACAGTTATATAGATGATCGAGAGATCTACAGAGGTTTTCTTACCTAAGCTTCTATCAGGAATACACATAGACCCACTATAACTTATCTTAGACTGATTACTGGACTTAAATACCTGAGTACAGTTACTTAAGCTATACTACCGGGATTTTGGTGATAACCAGTCTCAATCCCAAAATCTACACCACCTTTAAATTGCACGAATGAAATACGATAAAGGCGTCAATATTTGGGAATTTTTTGCCTATATCAGGGTAAACTGACAATCAGCGAGTGAGTGAGTAATCAAAATGAATGAGTAATCAAAATGAATGAGTAATCAAAATGAATGAGTGAGTAAATTAAGTGAGTGAGTGATAAGATAAATGAGTGAGTATTGACTGGGTGAGTGAGTAAATTAAATTAGTGAGTGAGTAAGTGAGTGAAAATAGCTCATAGATCAATGTGCCAATTAACTCCGCAGTTTACACCTCTTTAAGTATCATGTAGCCAAAGTTGGAATCTCAAAAGCCGACTCAGAGAAGACAACTTCAGCTATTAAAAATGAAAAAACTATTTGGCATTAACAAAAAAAATCATGTCACTGAAATCAATTGTATTTTGCAGCCATGATATCCATCACTAGAAGGTTCTCAAAATTTACCTGAAGTCTGGTAATTCCCTCACTTGGTTCTAAGACAGTTTCTTAAGACGGGTCTGACCTTTGGGTAAAAACTACTATAACATACTATATTATCTAATAACTAATTCATCATTACAAACTCATCTAATCACTAAATTCATTATTTATAGCAAACAATTATACACTAAATTCATCACTTATAACATACTATATTATCAATATTCATCATTTATAACATACTATTTTATCAATATTCATCATTTATAACACACTATTTTATCAATATTCATCATTTATAACACACTATATTATCAATATTCATCATTTATAACACACTATATTATCAATATTCATCATTTATAACACACTATATTATCAATATTCACTCACTTACTCATTTTACTTCCCTCATAAATTCGTTCGTTCGCTCGTTAAGTCATCTCTGTATTTGATGTAGGTTCACTCACTGATTTACTCCCTCACCACTCACTCATTTTATTCGCTTCGCTCATAAAATTCATTCATTTGTTCGCTCAAAAATTCGTTTGTTCGCTCATAAAATTTGTTCGTTCAGTTATTTTCAGTTTTCCTTTATGCCCTTCTCTTCAAATCACTACCAACACCAACTCAACCAACTAACCATCAACTCCCGGGCTCTCATCACCGAGCTCACCACGCTCGCAGAGTCCCACGTAGAAAACTCCACGGAAATCTGCGAAATGGTGGAAACTCGTATCAAACGTGCACTCCCTCAGCACAAGCTCTACTCAGTGTACCTCATGGACTCAATCTGCAAAAACGTGGGGAATCCGTACAACATCATTTTCGGTACCAAGTTGTTCCGGATCTTCACGGAAACTTACTCCATCGTGACCGACACTCCAACACGACAACATTTGATCGACTTGTTTAAAACATGGGTTTCCGGCAAAACCACCGCGGGCGGAGAACTCTTTCCGCCAGCCGTGCTCCTGCGGATCGAAAAGTTCATCATCCAAGCCACACTGCTCGGAGAAACAAACAACCCGGACGTGCTTTTGAAGGAGGGCCGTGCATTGCTTCATGCAATAATACAGCTCGACGACCCCGCAGACCTGCAGGACGTGCAGCGTCACCGCGGGCAGTTGGTGGCGAAAATAAACGACGTGTCTGATAGTGTTGTGGCGGAGATGCGCGAGGGTACTGTGGACAGGCGTCACGCGCGTGTTTTGGCGGACGTGCGGCGTGATGTGTACGAGCAGCAGGTACAGCTTGCCGAGCGCACGCGCATGCGCAGGCAAAAGGAAGCGGAGGATGCGCAGATGGCACGTGTGGAAGAGCGTGTGCAAACCGACCGCGATAGCTATGCACGGTACCTTGCAGAGAACGAGGTTGTTTTGGGGGGAGTCCAGAAGCGGTGGTTCGACTGCATATTTGGCAGTGATGTGGAGTTTCGCGTGCATGTGGAGACTTGGGGGAAGGAGGAGGTAACTATGGAGAAGGAGCCGGAGGATCCTTCTCCATCTCCGGTGGAGGCTCCGGTTGGTGTTTCTTTGTTTGGGTTTGATATGGATGAGGATAATA
Organism: Kodamaea nitidulidarum; assembly: GCA_030674215.1. Taxonomy (NCBI): domain Eukaryota; kingdom Fungi; phylum Ascomycota; class Pichiomycetes; order Serinales; family Debaryomycetaceae; genus Kodamaea; species Kodamaea nitidulidarum. Next base: position 112,933 of record JAJLWI010000041.1, read on the forward strand.
AAGAAGGAGGATGTGATGGAGGACTTACGGGTATGGAGGGTGAGATGTGTGGAAGTGTGGAGGATCTGAGGGGTATGATATCAGGATTGAATTTGGATAGTGATAGAGGGGTACATAAAGAACAGAGTGAGAGGAGTGAGAGGAGTGAACAGAGTGAGAGGAGTGAACAGAGTGAGAGGAGTGAACAGAGTGAGAGGAGTGAACAGACTGGGTCTGAAAAAGTTCTTGAGACAATATCTTCTGAAAAATCCCAAGAGCCTGAAAAATCCCAAGAACCTGAAAAATCTCAAGAACCTGAAAAATTCCAAGAACCTGAAAAATCTCAAGAACCTGAAAAATCTCAGAATTATGAAAAAGTGCCAGAAACAAAATCTGAATCAACTTCTGAGTCAAAACCCCAACAATCAGACTTAAAATCCCCCCAATCAGACTCTGTCTCCCCCCAATCAGATTCTGTAAAATCTCAAAATCATTCCCCTGACACCATCGATATCGACGATATTCCGCTTCTTACGGCCGTCAAAAGACCGCATGAAGAAGACTACGACGAGGACGCGGATTACGACCCCGGTTTCGGGGATGAGCTTGTTCCAGTTCCGCCGCTGCCTCCACAAGAGACCGGAAAAGGTTACAATTTGGAGGAGTATACTTTGCGGTCGATCTTGAAGAAAGATGGTGAGAGCAGGCCTGTTAAGCGTGTGAGGTTTAATATATAGGACATATGGATATATGGATAGATATGGATATGTGGATAGATATGGATATGTGGATATATGGATATATGGATAGATATATGGATATATAGATATATAGATATATGGATATTTTAAAAATAAGGATACCCTAATAGATGATTGATTAGATGAACTAGGATATTAAAAATCTGAGGATTGGATGATAAATTATTTTGGGAAAGATATTGAAGAGGGTTGAATGTGGAATCAGAATATTGATGATGAGAGAATTGAGCATAATGGGAATGTGGGTGATTGATGAGTATTAAAGGTATGACGAAAAATTGAAGATTAGATAATGTATGGAGATTAGATGATGAGAATATGGGAATTAGATGATATTATATGGAGTTTAGATGATATTATATGGAGATTAGATGATATTATATGGAGATTAGATAATGAAATATGGAGATTAATGATGAGAATACTAATATGTCCATGAGACTAAAAATCATGACAAATAATATACTGAGATTATATCAGGAAAAATGAAATCTTGAGAAATGAGATCTTGAGAAAATACATCATGAGATTATATCATGACAAATCAATTACATCATCTGTGTATAATGTTTATTCACTCGCGCTACAAAATAAAAATGGTTGCAAATTCCCAGTATGCAGGACCATTATATAGATGATTGGATATCTCGAAAAGTGTGAACTAATCCATGAGGGTAGTGATGTGATCGAATACATCAGGAAAGTGAAATCAGAAGAAAGAGATAGGTATTATTACCATAAGTTCACGTACACACTTCACTTGATACATACTCACACGTTCGATATATATATGGATATTCACTCATTCCGTCTTGTCCGGGTTTCCACCCTTTAGGTCAGAGAATAGCTTGTGTGCTACTTGTTTATTTAGATAGGATACTTAGGGCATATTTAAACCCGTGCTTTCAGGTTTATGCCGTTGACTCGGAATGAGCTGAGTACGGGAAGGTTTCAAGACATGGGCCGAGGAGGTCCTTGATTCTGGGCCGAACATGGCCAGATTCTGGAGCGGAGAACATCGACGTAATTTTCTTATCAACGTCTCATAGTAGACCAGGACTACACACAGTCCTGGTAGTAGAGTAATCTTATATACGATCCTAGCACCTCCAGTGCCTTACAGTCTATATGTTTTAGTCTATATGTTTTAGTATGTTTTAGTATGTTTTAGTATATTTTAATCTATATGTTTTAGTCTATATGTTTTAGTATGTTTTAGTATGTTTTAGTATGTTTTAGTATATTTTAATCTATATGTTTTAGTCTATAGAGTCTATATGTTTTAGTCTATAGAGTCTATATGTTTTAGTCTATAAGTCTGAGCCTATATAAGTTTTTGTCCATACGTTTCAGTCTATATGTTTTAGTCCAGAAATTATGAATTCACGAGGATTATAAGATCATGAGTTTTTGATGAAAAAAGGTTTCATTAACTTGGGATATGTGAAAATAGACAAAACAGGTTCATAATGAACAAACTGTCAAATCGTTAGTAACATATTTCACGCAGAAAGGAGGGCCTGTATGAACTAACCCCGGTTATTTCACGAGCAAAGTGAGTGAAGCGAGTGAAGTGAGTTAGTAAGTTAGTGAGTTAGTGAGTATGTAAGTTAGTGAGTATGTAAGTTAGTGAATTAGTGAGTTAGTGAGTATTTAAGTTAGTGAGTATGTAAGTTAGTGAATTAGTGAGTTAGTGAGTTAGTGAGTTAGTGAGTTAGTGCGTTAGTAAGTTAGTGAGTAATTAATGTACCCTTTCGTACTATACGCTGGCCGTAGGGATATAAGGTAAGTGAGCTTACTCACTTCACACTCTCACAGACTTGCTCATTTATCTCTGTATATAAGGTTTTTCACTGATCTGTTCATTTACCTCTGAGTATACTGGTTTTCAGTCACTTTTTCATTTATCTTTGAATATACGGCTTTTCAGTCACTTTTTCATTCATCTCTGAATATACTGCTTTTCAGTCACTTTTTCATTTTCTAAGTATACTTCCTTTTTACTCACTTTAATACACTTTGTTACCCTCAGCATCTGTGCATAATGGTCACGTCCCATACTCATATGAGAATGGCTGCAAAAATGCAACCAAAATCGAAAAATAAGCCCCAGAAAACAATTTCACCGAGCTTACAAGGCTTGAGGTGGTTTTGACCATTCACTGACATATAAGTTGGCAGTAACTGGACCAGGGGATTAGATTCAGGGGAATTTCTACTAGATCTAAACATTCAAAAAAATTTACTCGCGGTTGCTTTACATCGTTCTAAAAAAGATTTTGGATCTTCTGAGCCTACAAATACAAAACCCAGGTGCTGGAGGTGTATATTGGACTTCCTTTGGCAGACCATAAAATCTGGTTCATTTCCATTGGTTGCATCTCTATTCTAAGGTGCTCTCCATAGATGATTCTCCCCAAAATCCTCTCTATTCAATCATCACACCCATTAATCTAGTGTTGATCAACACAAATCTTTAGATTTGTTTTAATTTAGTGATTCTGACCAATCAATATATCTTTAAACCTGTTTAGTGTTTCTGACCAATCAAGATATCTTTAGACCTGTTTAGTGTTTCTGACCAATCAAGATATCTTTAGACCTGTTGTCCTTTATGAGTATTGCGAATGTTTGTCTCTCTTTTTTCGTGCCTTTTTTGCACCCAAATTTTTTAGTCTGTTAGGGCCCTTCAATTTTGTCGTTAAGGTACCCAGAAATGGATTTGATAATTTGTCATGATTGATGAAATAACCAATATCATCTGTTTTGAACAAGTCAGTCTCTTCATTACTAACGAACTTCATGAGCGAAGCAAATGAGGTGAGTAAGTGAGTGAACATATATTGTTGGAATACGAAGGTCCCGGTGAGCAGAAGTGATGACCCAGGCTCACGTGACTGCTGAGTCACGGGCACACTCACGTATGCCGTCACGTGTGAGGTAACTCACGTGGGTAAGCACGTGTAATATACGCGTGACCACTTGGGTAAGGCATACTGTTCCCCGATTAGGGTAGGGACACGACTATGGTTATATGCAGGCACGTAAGTGGCTGTAAGGTGCTAGGACGCCTGGAGTTAATTCCAGACACAAAGCACGGTTGCATAGTGAAAGGGGGTCGACTATGGAGTGGGTTGCAGATACGACAGCGCACGTGGCCACGTGCGCCGTATTCTGGTGTCCCCGGGAAAAGTATAAATAGGGGAGTATATCCCATATATAGAAGATCAAGCCGAGAGATACTTTTCTAACATTACGTAAGAAAGGGGAACACAGAGTACAATACAACTCCCGAATCAGAAATAGAGCGCGAGATATAGGATCTAAGCTACTTATACTATCGAAGAGTTAAACCAGAGCATATTGACTAATTTACTCCCA